>CM064580.1:16671764-16788322 GCA_032716605.1 Paralithodes platypus | reverse complement strand
TATAGCTAGGTCATGCTTCGTTTAATGCGTCGTCTACTGTCCTAGGTCATGCTTCGTATAATGTGTCGCACCCCCAGTCAGACGCCTCACCAAAAATAATCCCACAAAACTCTCTCTGGGTGGAGCAGCCCGGCCAGGTAGTCTCTCCTATATTATTAGCTAAAAAATCTTTGATTCAGAGAGAGAGAGAGAGACAGACAGACACAGTGTGTGAGAGAGAGAGAGTTACCCACTCTCCCTCTCGCTGTCACGCTTCGTATAATGCGTCGCACAGGTGCACCAACACAGGCAACACGGCGCAGCAAGCACACAGAATACGGCGGCGGTGGCTATGCTCCGACGATGTACACACTCTCTCTGTCGCTGTCACGCTTCATATAATGCATCGCACAGGTGCACCAACACAGGCAACATGGCGAAGCTCGTCGTCGTCGAAGTTTTCGTCCTAAATTTTGTCTCTCCTAAATTTTTGTGGGTGAGTCGCCCCAGGAGTCCGGCCAGTTAGTCTCTCTCTACTGTAGGTGGAGCAGCCCGGCCAGGTAGTCGAGACCACTAGTCGTCACCACCACTGCACCTGCAACACCACCAGAGCTCCCGCCAACTACCATGGCAGCTCGCCACCACCTGTAGGTGCTGGGGAGGAGGAGGTTGGGGGATGGTGATCTTCTGAGGAGGGTGGAAGAAGCTACAGTTAGGACTCCATCTGGGGGCCCATGTGCCTATTGGTCCCCCAATCCATCGCACCCTTCTGTCAGTGTACACCACCATCTTCGGGAGTCACTACCTTCACCTCCTGGCAACAACATCGCCTGACTCACCATCATCTCCTCACCACCAGGGAGATTTGTCCGACCATCAACGAGGGGATCAAGAACAACATCATCTCCTTCACCACCATCATCGCCCACCTTCACCAACAACAGCGGCCTCTCCATACCAACACCACGTGGCAGTGCTGCTCAAGATCCAAAACAAACTAAAACAATAGCTGGGTGGACAGCCCACCATCTTTCATCTCTCCAACTCTTCTTTCTCACCACTTTACCTTCAACTTCAACCTCTACTTTCTACACTTGTGAGCCTCACCTCACATTCTGATTCCTGATTCCAGGTAGTCGCCTCTCTGGGTGGAGCAGCCCGGCCAGGTAGTCTCTCTCTGGGTATCTTTGACAACGACTGACTAAGCACCTCTCCATCCCTTCCCATCAGATCCTCCACTTTCTTAACTTTAGGATCAAGGTAAGTGGCCTAAAATTAATGGGAATTACTGGTACTGTGGTGCTTCGTACTTATAATTCGTCGCATAGCTAGGTCATGCTTCGTATAATGTAAATCGGAAAATAAAATGGAATTGTTCATGTTTTTCTTTTATTTGTCCTTCCTAGTTTTTACAATTTCTTCTCTCGGTGAAAGATTTCGTGGACAAATAATTGACAATTCTATTTCTTTAAATTTTTCACACACACAAATTTAGACCCTCCCGAAGTAAAAAGGTTCACCGCCAACTCAAGTCGTAAAGCAGAATTTATTTTTGGTGAGTCGTCTGACTAGGGTGGTCGTAGCTCTCGGATCGAAGTATTTCTGATCGATCCCAATTCCACCAACTCACTTTGGACAGCAGAAGATCGCCTAAAGATTTGTGTGTGAAAATCACGACAGGGACCGGCACAGCGGCGATGCCGCAGCAGCCCAACCAGGTAGTCTCTCTCTAGGTGGAGCAGCCCGGCCAGGTAGTCGCTAGGTCATGCTTCGTTTAATGCGTCGTCTACTGTCCTAGGTCATGCTTTGTATAATGTGTCGCACCCCTAGTCAGACGCCTCACCAAAAATGATCCCACAAAAATCTCTCTGGGTGGGAGCAGCCCGGCCAGGTAGTCTCTCTCCTATATTAGCTAAAAAATCTTTGACTCAGAGAGAGAGAGAGAGAGACAGACACAGTGTGTGAGAGAGAGAGAGAGTTACCCAGTCTCCCTCTCGCTGTCACGCTTCGTATAATGCGTCGCACAGGTGCACCAACACAGGCAACACGGCGCAGCAAGCACACAGAATACGGCGGAGATGGCTGTGCTCCGACGATGTACACACTCTCTCTCTCGCTGTCACGCTTCGTATAATGCATCGCACAGGTGCACCAACACAGGCAACACGGCGCAGCTAGTCGTCGTCGAAGTCTTCGTCCTATATTTTGTCTCTCCTAAATTTTTGTGGCTGAGTCGCTGCAGGAGCCCGGCCAGTTAGAGTCTCTCTACTGTAGGTGGAGCAGCCCGGCCAGGTAGTCGCCTCTCTGGGCGGAGCAGCTCGGCCAGGTAGTCTCTCTCTGGGTATCTTTGACAATGGCCGACTAAAGCGGGCATCACACTGGGCCAAATTCTCGTCAATCTCCAGTCTCCGTTTCCAGCCAGTAGCGCCAGCAAATCCTATCACACACGCCAAACGTCCTGGCTGCGTGAGTCTCCGGCACAACAATAACAACGTCCGACCTTAGCCTATATTGGTCCTTTCACCTATACTGTAATGTATAGTAATATGAATTTACATCTACAATTATAATGCAATATGACTCAATCTACACGTTAGTGTAATTTTTTGTTTTATTTGAAGCTTATATGAGGAAATTTATATTTTGAACTTTTTCAATTCATACCAATCGCCGTGGCGTAGGCTATATAGAACAGTGCTTTCACTTAAACTGTAAAATAATATGGATTGATACAAACTTTGTGTAATAGACCCAATCTATACGTTAATGTTGCTATGTTTTGAGTGTGAAGCTTATATAAGTAGCTATGAGGAAGTTTTTCGCAAAATATAGGCTATAGCCTGACGGAGCCCTTGTCGTTACCTCGGCACTAAAACGATCGTTTATATTGTGCTGTTTCACCAATAATTTAGAGTAATATGGATTTATATCGACACTTATTTCAATATGACTCAATCTACAAGTTTGCGTGATTATGTTTCATATTTGGAGCATTATATATGAGGAAATATTTGAACTTTTCGGAGGTTGTAGGCATAATCCTGTGTATGTGGGTAGACTTGTATTTTATCTCAATAATTGGTAATGTTTACAATATATGTTTACATTTTACATTCGTAAATAGTCCACTAATATACTAGGTTAGGTTAGGCTAGGTTAAATATATTGTTCAATGATTCTTAGTAAATAGGCATCTGAAAAACAGTTCCTCCTGCTACACAACCGAATGTTTTCGTTTCATACCAATCGCCGTGGCGTAGGTATAGGAAGTGGTTATTTAGCTGCAAGTGGTGTAGCTATTTTAGCATTAATTCACTTAGTTTATGTCTATCCGCAGCCCTTCTCACAATCAAAACACACAATTATGTAGCAAAATATATATTTCGACGTCATATACTTGAGATATCAATGTGATTAAATGCGAACTATAAAGAGGCTGACACTCTACCTCCATCAAAAACTGGAGCTACCCACCCAGTGTGGGAATCATCCTAGTTCCATCAATGGGTGAGATTTGTGCTGGAGATTGACGGTAGCTCCACTTTTTGCTGAAGAGTTACGAGAATTGGCCCAATGTGATACCCCCTTAAGCACCTCTCCATCCCTTCCCATCAGATCCTCCACTTTCTTAACTTTAGGATCAAGTGAAGTGACCTAAAATTAATGGGAGTAACTGGTACTGTGGTGCTTCGTACTTATAATTCGTCGTATAGCTAGGTCATGCTTCGTATAATGTAGATCGGAAAATAAAATGGAATGTTTCATGTTTTTCTTTTATTTGTCCTAGTCTTTACAATTTCTTCTCTCCTAAATTTGTGTGGGTGAAAAATCGTTTCATAACCCAATCGAGGGGCCGAATACGAGTATGTGCCTGTGTTGGCACAGGTGCACCAACACAGGCAACACGGTGCAGCAAGCCCACAGAATACGGCGGTGGTGGCTGTGCTCCGACGACGTACACACTCTCCCTCTCGCTGTCACGCTTCGTATAATGCGTCGTATAGCTAGGTCATGCTTCGTTTAATGCGTCGTATACTGTCCTAGATCATGCTTCGTATAATGTGTCGTACCCCCAGTCTGACGCCTCACCAAAAATAATCCCACAAAAATCTCTCTGGATGGAGCAGCCCGGCCTGGTAGTCTCTCTCCTATTAGCTAAAAAATCTTTGACTCAGAGAGAGAGAGAGAGAGACAGACGCAGTGTGTGAGAGAGAGAGAGAGTTACCAACTCTCCCTCTCGCTGTCACACTTCGTATAATGCGTTGCACAGGTGCACCAACACAGGCAACACGGTGCAGCAAGCACACAGAATACGGCGGCGGTGGCTGTGCTCCGACGACGTACACACTCTCCCTCTCGCTGTCACTCTTCGTATACTGCCCTAGGTCATGCTTCGTATAATGTGTCATACCCCCAGTCAGATGACTCACCAAAAATACTCCCACAAAAATGTTAGCACTGGTACAAAATTGTTGGTGAAAGATGTGGAAAAATAATTGACCCACATGCCACGCCCATTCTAGCTGACGCATATATTTCATTTATGGGGCTTTAAAACACACTTGGTATGGATTATATACACATATATTTCATTTATGGGGCTTTAAAACACACTTGGTATGGATTATATACGCATATATTTCATTTATGGGGCTTTAAAACACACTTGGTATGGATTATATACGCATATATTTCATTTATGGGGCTTTAAAACACACTTGGTATGGATTATATACACATATATTTCATTTATGGGGCTTTAAAACACACTTGGTATGGATTATATACGCATATATTTCATTTATGGGGCTTTAAAACACACTTGGTATGGATTACATACGCATATATTTCATTTATGGGGCTTTAAAACACACTTGGTATGGATTATATACGCATATATTTCATTTATGGGGCTTTAAAACACACTTGTATGGATTATATACATATATTTCATTTATGGGGCTTTAAAACACACTTGGTATGGATTATATACGCATATAATTTATGGGGCTTTAAAACACACTTGGTATGGATTATATGCGCATATATTTCATTTATGGGGCTTTAAAACACACTTGGTATGGAATATATACGCATATATTTCATTTATGGGGCTTTAAAACACACTTGGTATGGAATATATACGCATATATTTCATTTATGGGCTTTCAAATATTGCACGTAACATAAAATTTCTTAATTCAATATTTCTTTAGGTTACCAATAATACAATCTTGACAAATATTGCCAATCAATAATATAAGGTCCATTGATTTCTTAATATATTTAGTTACAAACCTACTTTACAATAGCATTATTGGTAACGCTAGATTTTATACATCCTTAATAACCAATAAAGAGGGTAATCTTATTCTTGCTAAATAATTGACTCACACAAAACCTGTAGAGCGAGACTGATATAAAAAAACTTGTCATTTTATAGTTCGTAGATCATTTTGCTAAGTGAGTTAGTGAGACAAAGGCAGAACTGCCTGTGACGAGTGCCTTCCCCATAGTTGAAAGAGTGACGGAGCCAAAATCAAGGAATGTTCGAGCCAAAATGCCTGGACACACGGAGTTTAAAGTAATTACAGTCATAGGATGAGTGGAAAATGATCACAGACTGCTAGGTAGATTATTGTATCTCCGTAACTGTTTGGTTTATCGTAATTCTGAAGTAACCGTTGGAATCCTCATAAAATTCCGCTTCCATATATGTATGCAAATAAAACTATTGTCACATTTTTAGCTAGCGCGAGTTGGAAATAAGGTATTTCGATTGTTATGTCATAATACTTGTTATGGAGTGCCCCAATGTGTTTGTTTTGTAATTATTCTATGTTTTTATTTGCTTATCTTCAAGTTCAATCAATACCAAAGCCGATGGTAGCTCATTTATCGAAATACAAGGATGTGTTGGTAGATAAAAACGTCAAAAAATCAAATTATTGCGGGCGCGAAACTGGCTAATTAAGTTTTAAGTTTAAAAAAGGCCCCCACTCATTAATAGGCTTGCAACACTGCTCTCTCTCTCTCTCTCTCTCTCTCTCCTAATCCTGCCATAGACATTAGTTCCAGGGCAGTATTTCCCTTTCCAATGTTCCCTTACCTTTGTACTCTCTCTGTGAGGTCTTTCCTAATTTGAAAACAAATAGACACAGACAGACACAATGTGTGTGTGTGTGAGAGAGAGAGAGAGAGGGAGAGAGAGAGGCAGACTCACCTTCTATGGTGTCAATCAAAAATTTAAAAAGTGCAACGATTGCAATGTTTGCAAGCAGGGACTCTCTCTCTCTCTCACACACACACTGTGTCTGTCTGTCTGACTGTCTCTCTTTCTTTCTCTCTCTCTCTCTCTCTCTCTCTCTGAGTCAAAGATTTGTTTAGCTAACATCTTGCCCATAATCAACAGCAATAAGCGCGCTCACGCTGTCCTATTAAAGAAATCAAGTTATCAATTATTTTTCCATGACATCTTTCACCCACAAACATTTAGGAGAGAACAAATTTAGGAGAGACTACCTGGCCGGGCTGCTCCAACCTAGAGAGAGACTACCTGGCCGCACCCTGCACCATCTAGAGCAGGGGTGGGGAACGTCAGGCCCGGGGGCCTGATCAACCTAGAGAGAGACTACCTGGCCGCACCCTGCACCGTCTAGAGCAGGGGTGGGGAACGTCCGGCCCGGGGGCCTGATCAACCTAGAGAGAGACTACCTGGCCGCACCCTGCACCGTCTAGAGCAGGGGTGGGGAACGTCCGGCCCGGGGGCCTGATCAACCTAGAGAGAGACTACCTGGCCGCACCCTGCACCGTCTAGAGCAGGGGTGGGGAACGTCCGGCCCGGGGGCCTGATCAACCTAGAGAGAGACTACCTGGCCGCACCCTGCACCATCTAGAGCAGGGGTGGGGAACGTCCGGCCCGGGGGCCTGATCAACCTAGAGAGAGACTACCTGGCCGCACCCTGCACCGTTTAGAGCAGGGGTGGGGAACGTCCGGCCCGGGGGCCTGATCAACCTAGAGAGAGACTACCTGGCCGCACCCTGCACCGTCTAGAGCAGGGGTGGGGAACGTCCGGCCCGGGGGCCTGATCAACCTAGAGAGAGACTACCTGGCCGCACCCTGCACTGTCTAGAGCAGGGGTGGGGAACGTCCGGCCCGGGGGCCTGATCAACCTAGAGAGAGACTACCTGGCCGCACCCTGCACCGTCTAGAGCAGGGTTGGGGAACGTCCGGCCCGGGGGCCTGATCAACCTAGAGAGAGACTACCTGGCCGCACCCTGCACCGTCTAGAGCATGGGTGGGGAACGTCCGGCCCGGGGGCCTGATCAGGCCCTCGGTATAATTTGATCAGTCCCTCAAGGCAATATACAGGTGTTCTGAAATGTGCTAATTTGCTTGCAATTTAATATGTATTAAAACCAAATTTAGTCTTTGTGTATGTTTAAATCGAAAAGTACAGACTCCTTGAATTTATAGTCACAATATCATAGAATTTATACACATATAAGATAATTAAACAAATAATTATCAACCCCTTGACGGTTGATGCACTTTAATTGGCAGTTTATTCTGGCTATCATGATTAGACAATTGTATTCAGCTTATGAAGGATCTGTGGGTAACGACTATCTCATTTAACCTTTCGACTTTCATTTTAACACACAAATCTTTAGGCGATCTTCTGCTGTCCAACGTGAGTTGGTGGAATTGGGAGCGATTGGAAATACTTCGATCCGAGAGCTACGACCACCCCAGTAAGACGACTGACCAAAAATAAATTCTGCTATACGACTTGAGTTGGCGGTGAACCTTTTTTCTTCGGGAGGGTCTAAATTTGTGTGTGTGAAAAATTTAAAGAAATCGAGTTGTCAATTATTTGTCCACGACATCTTTCACCCACAAACATTTAGGAGAGATAATAAAAACAACAAACAATAATTCTCCCTACTAACAATTCCTTTGAGACCTCTGGTGGACGCTTCTGAACTAGCGCCAGAGCTACGACTGTAGACATCATTATACCCAACACCTAGGATATGCACAGTTTATCTCAATTTGTGTGTGATTCTACAAGTTTTTATTATACAGTATAAATTATTTATGATATATGATAAGGGAAAGTCCATATGCAGCTGATACTGACTACAAACATATAAGCTGATTAATTTATCATAACAAAATTGGCGGGAAAATACCGGCTGACTTTGTATTGTAAATATACATTATTTATGAATATGGGTGATTTTATAATATATAAAACAAATAAAACAAAGTATGCATAGACCAAAGTATGTGTCAGCTACAGAACTTTCGATTAACTGCATATATTATAGAATTGTTGAAGGAGAGGGAGGGTGGATAGCTCCGCGATGTAGCCCATTTGCCACAAGGCGTCGCGGTAAACCTTGCGTTCAGCGCCTCTATCGGCCACTGTAGGCATTTATTGGTAGGGAGAATTGTATTTTTTGTCCATTTTACCGGCGAGTAGTGCCGGCGATTCTCCCGCCACTGGCGGGATTTTAAGTATTCCGTACTCAGAGTATGATTTTTTTATAGAGGCAATCATAGTTGATTTCCAGTTGTGAAAATTTGAACATGCTCACCGAGGCTATGCTTCGTATATTGCGTCGTTTACCGAGGCAATGCTTCGTATATTGCGTCGTTTACCGAGGCGATGCTTCGTATTTTGCGTCGTTCACCGATGCGAAGCTTCGATTGCGTCGTTAAACGAGGCTATGCTTCGTATATTACATCGATAAATGTTGAAAAATAGCGACAAAATTATCTTTCTTGGAAAATCATGTGATTCTTCACACAAAAATGTAGGGGATCTTCTGCTGTCCAACGTGAGTTGGTGGGCTTGGGGAGCGATCGGAAATACTTCGATTCGAGAGCTCCGACAACCCCAGGCAGACGACTCACCAAAAATAAATTCTGCTATTCAACTTGAGTCGGCGGTGAACCTTTTTTCCGGAGGGTCTAAATTTGTGTGTGTGAAACATTTCGTCGTGGACATATTACAAACAATCTTTTTTCGAGAAAAAGCTAAATTTTTCGAAGAGCGACTCTCCATCAATTCTCGATGACGGCTGAGGAAATGTTCGAGGGCATTTCACAGGAAAATGTACCTCCCCCAATGCTTCGTAAAGTGTGTTGGTCACCTAATCAATGCTTCGTACAGTACGTCGTTACCCCTAGGCCATGCTTCGTATAGTACGTCATACACCCAGGTCATGCTTCGTATAGTAGTCATTTTGCATCTGGCCTGTCAGGAATATTAATATTAGGGAGCATTGTGAATAGAGACTTCAATTATTGGCTCTCCATGTGTGGAAAATGTTATATATAATTTTTTGTTTTCGAGAATGGCAGGGCGAGAATGGCAGAGAATGGCAGGGCAGAATCTAGTGCGTCTTCCATTTGGGCACGGTTGTTTCGTTCATCTGGACAGGGTACCGTCTAGGACTCTAGGTGCTTCGTTCATAAGGGTATTGTCTAGTGCTTCGTTTATGTGTACAGGTTACCGGCTAGTGCTTTGAGCCAATGCTAGTTATTATTAGGGAACATTTCTTGACTCAGGTCAGTCAGTAACTGGCCTTCGGACAGGAAGCATCTACCTAACAACGAGGACACACCTTCGAGGTGTTCCAATCGTCCCCCATGGTGAAATTTCTGCCACCAGCTCCCTCTATTGCGATTACGGCCATCGAACATAGTTTTGTTGTAAGTATACTGCATATTCGCATTTCGTTGTACTATGTTCGAGGGCATATCACTGGGAAAATGTACCTCCCCCAGTGCTTCGTAAAGTGTGTTGCGTTTGAACCTGCTTATAGGAGAGTTTAAAACCTGAATCCTATCCTATATTTCAAAATATGAAATATGGCTAAACACTGAAAAATGGTGCGTAATTCGAAAAGTACTCGATGCATTTTTATGATTTTTTACACATTGGTGGATATTAACCCTCCCGCATCTATAGGACGTGATCGCGTCATAACGCCACCCCTCCAAGAGTGCTCGTATGATGCAATCGCGTCATAATGCCACCTGAAAGTTAGAAATATTCGCCAAAAATAAGTTTATGACTCGATTTTGACTCAATTTGGACTGGTAAGTTAGGCATCAGTAGGCATCATCCCCATAGCGTCCCTCTCTGAGGAGCGCGGGCCTCTGTAAAGTCAGTAGTTTCCCGGCCCCCAGACTGTGAGGCAGGGTCCCGGCCCTTTAAATTCTGGGCTCCCTCCCTCTGGCCCACCATGCCTAGCTATAGGCAGGCAATTATTTCATCTACCCAGTGAAAGTGTTTAGTGAATAATTCGAACTATATATGTATATAAGATGTTACTTGTGACTTTTGGTGACTGAAGGGAGTGAATCTTGGTTAACCCCTTGAGTATTGATGCAGTTTTGTCTAGGTATCATTGATGACTTTACACTATTTTTTGCTTGAAAGACAAATATATTATCAATAAATACTGCCTACGAAATAAATACATATAATCACGAAGATGTCACAGGAATGCTTACAGGAAGTATGGTAAGTACTCTATGGAATTTTAGTATATTACAGTATATTATTATAATTTTATAATATATTATATATAGCCTATATCCAGTATATGGCTCCCCCAAGGCCTCGGGCAAGCGCAACGCCGATAATCGAGTATTTATATTATTATTATATTTTGTATTTTATTTAAATATTTATATATTGATTTATTAATTTTTATTTATTTTATTTTATTTATTTTATTGTATTATATTTATTTATTTATTTTATATATATACCGTATATATTTGTTTTGTTATTCCTGTTCCCCAGGGTTTCTAGCAGATCAGCCCCAAGGTCCTGAGCAAGCCAAGGCCCATAATCGAGTATATATATTATTATATTTTATTTTTATATATACAGTTATATATATATATAATATATATATATATATATATATAATATATATAATATATATATAACGGTATATATATATATTGTTTATTCCTGTTCCCAGGGTGTCTAGCGGATCAGCCCCAAGGTCCGAGCAAGCCCAAGGCCCATAATCGAGTATTTATATTATTATATTTTTTATTTATTTTTATTATTTATATAATTATACAGTATAATATATAAATATATATATTATATATATATATATATATATATTATATATAACAGTATATACGTATATACCCGGTATATATATTTTTGTTTTTTCTTTATTATTTCTGTTCCCCAGGCAGTCTAGCGGATCAGCCCCAAGGTCCCGAGCAAGCCCAAGGCCCATAATCGAGTATTTATTATTACATTTATATTTATTATATATTTATTTATTTAATTTGATTTATTTCATTTTATTTATATTTGTATTTCATTATTTTTATATATAAGATATATATATATATATATATATATATATTATATATATATATATATATATATAAATATTATATTTATATAAATGTTGTACATTGTGGCAAAGATATACAACTGTATAAACATTCTCATATATTTACATAACAATAACAATGCATGGAAACAATTGCGCATAGCTCGCGAACCAATAACGTTATATTATTTTTGTTTTCACCATTAGAAACAGCATAATTTTCCAATGACGGTGATATAAACAGTTATATACGTATCCGAGCAAATAAACCAATGCCGAGGTGGGGTACAGCTCGGAACCCGGCTAGCATTGGCGGAAAAGAGACGGGTGAAGCGTAAATATTCGCATTTTGGCTCTTCATTTCAAATATTCATAGCGCAAAAAGTATTTGTCCTAGGAACTTCTAGTTTGTTTTATACTCATCAGCATTATTTGCCGTATACATACAGCTTAAATTTAAAACCATACAATTCGTAGCAACGAAATAAATCGAAAATGTTATAAACCATATATATATTTTTTTTTCGGTCACTGCATGGAAACAATTGCGCATAGCTCGCGAACCAATTACGCTATATTATTTTTGTTTTCACCATTGGAAAGAGCACAATTTTTTGATTCTGGTGATATATACAGTTATATACGTATCCGAGCAAATAACGCAACCACGAGGTGGGGAACAGCTCGGAACCCGGCTAGCATCGCTGGAACAGAGATGGGTCAAGCATAAATATTCGCATTTTGGCTCTTCATTTCAAATATTCATAGCGCAAAACGTATTTGTCCTAGGAACTTCTAGTTTGTTTTATACTCATCAGCATTATTTGCCGTATTCATACAGCCTAAATTTAAAACCATACACTTCGTAGCAACGAAATAAATCGAAAATGTTATAAACCATATCAATAAAAAAAAAAAAAAAAAAAAATTGGTCACTGCTTGAGAACTATTGAAGATAAACAATTTCTGTTTTCAGATTTGGAAAGAGGAGAAAAAATACTATTATTTGAGCAAAAAAAAATATATGGTCATCACTCACAATTTAGAGCTAGGACATTGTGAAGACAATTGCATGGGAAATAATTGTATTCCGGACTCATTTACACTTTCATATTTCGATTTATTTAAAAAAAAAATTGTTTTATCATGTACTATAAATATTCCATTGACATATGATACATCACAATAAAGAGCATTCTGGTGGATGAAAATACAGAAAAACACAAGGCTTCGAAAACTCGCCCAGCCTGATATTTCATGGCAAATTAGAGAAGGCCTTACCATAAGTTAGATAATTAAGTTGCTGGATGCGAGAGGGTTAACACTTTGTGGCGTGCCTGGCCTACCCTCTCCGGCCTACATTGGAGGAAGTGAGCCGCGCTCTCCACCTCTCGCCTACCCTGTTAAAACCCAGTATAGTAAAATGCTCATCCATCCTACTAGGCAGCTTGGGCCAAAAAGCCTCTAGCCACGGCCAACACAATAATGGTATCGCTCGTTTTTCACCCACATTCACGACATTTCAAAAACTTGCTAAATAACATATTTGTATTCTCATTCTCATACATACTAAATTATAGCTATATTTTCCTTCACTACTCTCTTCACCACCCTCTTACTCTCCACATACCTGGCTCGTTTCTGTCTCTCGAAATCTTCATTCCCTCTACTACCCAACCACTCTCTATATGCTTTCTTCTTTTCTTCCACAGCTATCTTTACTACTTCTGTCCACCATGCTGTACTTTTCACTCCCCTCCCTCTTCTCCTCACTCCACACCTCTCCTCACATGCTGCACAGATCTCATCCTTAAACACCTTGCTCATCTCTTCCACTTCCTCCATAACTTCCAGGTCGAACCCACCTAGTCGTCTTTCTACTGCTCTCCTGTACTCTTCCCTGATTTCCTCCTCCTGTAACCTCTCCACCCTCCTCACCATTCCACCTTTCTATCGCCTCCCTCCAGCTCTCCTCACCCACTTCTATTGTATCCTAACCTTAGCTACTACTACATAATGATCCGACAGATCCCTTCCAATACCTCTGTATGCCCTAGCATCCATCACAGATTTCTTCATTCGTTCATCGACACATACATAATCAATCAATGACTTTCTTTCCACCACTGTCTTATCCTTCATGATCACCTGTTTCCACGTGTACCTGTGGGTCATTCTGTGTCGAAAGAAGGTGTTGGCTATCCACAGCCTCCTCCCCACACATACGTCCACAATTGCTCTACCATTCCCATTCATCTCTGATGGTACCCCCCACCCTCCCACCACTCCCTCGACTTTCCTATCACCCACCTTACCATTCATATCCCCAATCAGAAATATTCTTTCGCTCTTGTCAAACTTCTCCAGGCGCGCCTCCGCATTCATCCAGAACTCCTCTTTCTTGCTTTCTAGTTGATCCTCTGTCGGGGCATACACACACACACAATCACCCACGTTTGTATTCCTACTTTCATTCTCACACACACAATCCTTGAACCCATAGACCCATACTCTCTTACATATTCCTTCCATGTGTAATACTTGCGATGTGTTATATGTTTAGGTTCCTAATAATTGTACAGTAATATAGTATTTCAAAGAATTTTCCTTTCCTACACAGAACTAACAGAAGAGAGGATTGATGAATTAAAAAAGCTGGTACTTCAAAGTGTACATGACCGAGTACAAGCGAGGAAGCACCTCTCTCTTCAGCATAGACGACAACTGGACGAGGAGATCGATCGTGTCCGCAAAACTAAGACTATACGGAGTATTAACCGTTTATACGACCACGAAATAGAAAAGAAAACAACTGAACTAGATGAACTGAAGAAAAAGAAAAACCGAGAAATAAATACTACACTCTTGCAGTGGCAGTGTGCAAGAAAGCTTCTACATGCAAACAAAGGCCGAAATCGTAAATATCCCAGAGTGATCTGCAAGACAACAAAGACACCTGGCAGACCATGCCCAGTCGCCGGTTGCTACAGCGAATCGGTCAACCTACGGAAGCACATGGGCATTTGCCACTCGTACCCAACTAACGACGATAGAGAGAATGTTTGGCTGCAGCGAGTAGGTTCTCTAGGAAAAGGTCCCTGCCACCAAGAAATGCAAAAAAACAAAAACCTATATGATTGTCCCTTCTGCTCAAAATCAGTTAAACGGATCGATATGCACTTAAGAAATGTTCACAAAAAACAAAGACTCCATGGAATACCAGGAACTCCTCAGACACGTACATACGTAAGGTTTGCTTTCCATAATTCAATTATTTTCTTAATAATAGGCCAAACATTAAAGCAATAAAAGCAATTCACTTTAAAGTAAAGAAACCTTGTAATGCATTTGTAAATAATTATATGCCAACTAAAACAGTACAACTTTTATTGTATATATTTTGAATCACTAATTAGACATATTTCACATGAACATTGAACTATTTTGCAGAAAAAAAGCAACATCACCTGCCGAAGTTGAGGATGTACCCATAGTAGCTGGTACCATAGCTATCACTGAGAATGACCACGTCAAAATGTTCTTTAAGGAGTACGAGGCTTACCTAGAGGACACCCAACCGATGAAAACAGTGACAGTCAAGAAAAAAAGCTGTCTTCTAAGAGATGCACTCTTTGGGCCACGCGGAACAGAGGAGGAATTTGCGAGAAATCCCTTTGGGGGGCTTAAGATAATTCAGCTCACCCGGGAAGCTGTCATGACCGGAGGATCAATAATGGCACGCTCTGAAACCCTCTCCGCGAGCACACTTAGAATGATGACGGACTCCTGTCTGCATGCTCTCAATTTTCTCAAAGAAACTGAGAATCAACAATTCCAAGTAACAGAAACTCTCCTAGGCCCCGTCAGGCGAGCGGTCGCCAAAGCAAAAAGTAAGTATAATGTTAATAATGTTATCGAGTAATTATTTGAATGTTTCATATTTTCGTTTTATATATTTGAAAAAGTTATTCCACGAGTTGTACAACTATTTATTGTGTTATGTCCTATTTCCTTCCACAGAATTCTTTGGCACGGAAGAGCTAGGACAGAAAGAACACCGTAAACAGCAAAACGAGGCCGCGATTTTGGCGATGAAAGATGTACATCTCCTGGAAACTAATGATGCTGTTGAAATTCCCATAAACAATGCGGCATCATTAATCCACGATGGACGTGCACTAGCAAAGCTACTTATAAAACAAGATTTTGTCAGCTTGCGAGATGCACTGATTGTGAGACTGTCCGTTCGATGCCTACGAAGAAATCAGGAGTTTACTGAATTTACAATCGGCGAATACGAGGGAAGATCAACAGAAGTCGAAGATGGCAGAAAGGTAACTTGCATACAGGTATCACGACACAAATCGGGGTCCAAAGACCCCTGCATCTTATACTTAGGCAATACAGAGGCAGCTGCTCTTGAGGCGTACATGAAATATTATCGCCCAATAGTTGCCACATGTGTAAGGCCAAAATGTAAGATTTTTGTGAATCGGCAAGGCATCAACCCCGATGGCCAATGTTACTCTCGACTCTCAATAGAAAATGTAGGGAAGATCATTGCCAAGATGGGACTGAGGGCAGGTATTGTTGGGAGAGTGGGCAGCCGGTAGCTACGACATGCACAGATCACAGCCGCCCTCAAAGATGAGGATACGCTTGCCAACAGACAAGCCCTTGCAACCTTGGCCTGCCACAGCATGACAACATGCAGAAATTACTACGACTTCACCAATCGCAGGACTACTGGAAACAGTTGTTAACAGTCTGCAGAATCTACGTTGTGATGCAGCATCAGGGTAGGTGTTAATGAGGCCTACATATAAGTCACAATTTTATTATTTTTATTTGGCAAAATGTACAAATGTTTCATTAAATTGGGGTCCGAGAGGTGAGAGACACACAGTAATATAATTTTGCCAGTTGGTAAACATGCCAGAGGGATATTGCATTCAAATTCCAACCTTCCTCAAAGGTCATTTGCCCGCTGAAGGATTAAATTTGTTTCAGAGGACAAATAGTGAGAATACTAACAGCCGGCATTTTTATAATCTTTCAGGAAACAGCATGGCTTGCCATTAATGGAACTGGGAGAGGATGCCAGAAAGTCACGCCCTTCAAAGCTTTCACAGGATGTAAGTGCGGCCTGTCCTCTTCCCGCTCCTTCAGGATACGTTCCACCCAGGTAAGTGCACACAATGTGAAGAAAAAAATCAGAGTATTTCGTGTATTTAGGGAATTATCGTATACTAATAAATCATGCTACAATTAACTTTATATTTCCCCTAAAACAACTTATGTATATTTTTGGCCCCACACTTTTCAGGCGACAGTCAACTAATGTACCGTTGGATGATGGGACTCTGTCAGTCCCAGACTGTGGATCTCTGTCCGCAGTGCTGATAGGATCCATTAGTGAGGTGATTACAATTCAGGAGGAGTCTACAAGTCAGGAGGACCATACACCATCTGCATCAAAACACGGATCTTCAGTTCTAGGTGGATCTCGGTCCGCAGTGCTGCAAGGATCCTTTAGCGATGTGAAAACACTTCCGGAGGACAATGTGTAAGTTTATTACTTTTACTTACATTTAATATAAATATATACAATAATATTATTAAATATTATTGCAGTATGAATAATACTTTGATACAGAAACTTTACATTTGTATTATTTTTATTTAGCAAAATGTACAAATAATTACTCGAATTGGGGTCTGAGAGGTGAGAGACACAAGGTAATATAATTTCGTCAGTTAATCCACATGCCAGGGGGTTATTGCATTAAAAATCCTACCTTTAACTTACCTCATATATCCCTGTAAGGCCATTTGCCAGATAAAGGGTTAAATTTGTTTCAGGAGAAATATAGTGAGAATACTAACAGTAGGCATTTCTATCTTCTTTCAGGAAAAAGCATGGCTTGCCATTAATGGAGCTGGGGGAGGACGCTAGAATGGTGTTGATCTGCACCGATCGTGGTGGAGAAGGAGGAAGGGACAGTCAAGCTGCGGGGAAGGATAATTGGGATTGTCATGTTTCCGCGGATCAGTGGGCGGGGAATTCTAGACAAGTGGCTCACGAGTTGATATTGCACCTGCCTGAGCAACAGCGTGTAGCTGTGCAGCACTTGTTTGATTCAAACCCAGCTGTTTTCGCGGAGCATCCTGGCCTCACTACTCAAGCGGTGCACGATGTCGATGTTGGGGACCACCCGCCCTTTAAATCAGTGCCATATCGTGTTCCCCCTATTAAATTACCAGCACTTAGGGAAGAGCTGGATTATATGCTGAAACGTGGGCTGATTTCTGAGGTGCAGTAAGGTGGACTTCCCCAGTCACACTGCAGCCCAAACCAGATGGCAAGGTGCAGTTTTGTATAGATTTCCGCAGGTTGAATGGTTTAACCCCCACAAATGCCTACCCTCTCCCTCGCGTGGACGACAGTGTGGAGAAGATAGGAAAAGCCAAGTTCCTCACTAAGATAGACCTTGTTAAGGGTTATTGGCAAGTGCCCTTGTCTGAGCGAGCGCGAGAGGTGTGGGGGTTTGTGGTGGACGGTGCCACATATCGTTGCCATGTTATGCCATACGGGCTGAAAAATGCCCCTGCAACGTTTCAGAAATTAATGAACGACATTGTAGCCGACATTCCCAACTGTACGGTGTACCTAGATGATGTCATAATATACGACGAGGATTTTAACTGTCACTGTGCTCACATCGGACATCTTTTTAATAAACTGAATGAAGCAGGTTTGGTGGTAAACCTGGGTAAGTGCGATTTTGTCAAAGCCACCGTTTTGTACCTGGGGTTCGAGGTGGGGAGGGGTCAGGTCTACTCTCCACAGACAAAGATCAAAGCCATCGATCAGTTTCCCCAGCCTATGACTAAGAAACAAATCATGCGGTTTCTAGGTATGATAGGCTATTATCGTCGCTTCATCAAAGGCTATTCGACTGTACTTGCACCTTTAACCTGTTAAGCGCTAAATAGCCCTAGGAGCTAGGGTAGTTATTTGTGCATTTCTGCCAAAAAATTCGATCTCACAGAATTTAAAAAAAAGTACATCAATGTCTTGGAAATAAGCAGCCACATCCACCAATATATATATATCCACCCTCAAAAAATGTGGGTGTGGAGTTACGGTGGCTGCAAGTTGAAAAAAATGGGCTGATAGGCACGACATCCCCGAGCGAGCGAGTGTGTGTGAGTGAGTCAGGCGGGAGGAGAGAGAGAGAGGGTGGAGGCAAGAACGTGCGATTGATGAGAAGCAACGCTCTATATCTCGCCTAAAAAGCACCTTTATGGTTTCACCTGTTCATATTCATGAGTAAGGCAGCCCATGTGAATAATATACACTGATAAATGAAGCGCAGAGAGGCATACGGACGAATAATAGGAGAAATAAGAGTGGTGGATTGAGAAAGGTGGGTGGCGCGGGAGAGAAAAGGGTCAGATTACAGTAGGTAGGTGAGATTAGCGTGGGTATATGCACAAATTTAGACCTTATAGACGCTTTGTGTTGTCGTTGCTATAATGTAAACAACGATAAGGCTTCTTGGATGGCGCAGTATGTTAGAGTAACCCGATATATCATTACACCATTTTTACGCACTATTTGCTTGCAACTCATGGATGAAAGGTTATTATTTACTTGTAAATTTCTTTACTGTTTGTTCGTAATGATAGAATATGTTAGGTTATGTAAAAGTATTATACATACAAAATACTTCGATATACACAAGTGTATCGAGGGTATATATATTTTTTTTTTGTCAAGCATTCGTCTGCCCGAAAATACGTACGCACTAATCGCTGTCAGTATAGTGTGAGCTGTCATGGTCTAGTGGTTAGAGTGATGGACTGAGTGAGATGTAGGCCTAGAGACGTAGGCCTAGAGACGTGGGTTCGAAACCAGAGAGGTTATGGGGATATTTTTGGAGTGTTTATATCACTTGAATTTTTTTTTTTTTACATACTTACGCCCTGCTATTCATAAAGTCGAAAACTTTGATGAATAGCAGAGCGTAAGTATGTTTATTTGTGTTTATTTTTGTTTTATTTTTTTATTTTTTTGTTTGTTATTATTACAAAAGGTTGTTACAAAAGGTTAGTACATAAGTATAATATTACATAGGTATATATATAAATAAAACAAAATATTGCCTGGCTAATGAATTAAACTGAAATAATAAATGAAAATATTGCTTATATATACAGTATACTGTATACAATAATATACTGTATATATATATATATATATATATATATATATATATATATATATATATATATATATATATATATATATATTGAGAATATATCACAAATACACGGGAGCCACTAAATGTTTCTAGTCTCTCAGTGGGGATCGAACCATCGACCATCAGGATGATAGCCGACGCTTTAATCAATTACACCACGGCAGACTGCCGTGGTGTAATTGATTAAAGCGTCGGCTATCATCCTGATGGTCGATGGTTCGATCCCCACTGAGAGACTAGAAACATATATATATATATATATATAATATATATATATACAGTATATACCAAAACATATGAACGTATCCTACAACTATAATTTGTACATGTTATGATAATATTATCACGTTGGTCAGGTACGGGCAAGTAGGTAGGCAGGCAGGTGTTTTGAGATCACGTTGGTCAGGTACGGGCAGGTAGGTAGTGAGGTAGGTAGTGAGGTAGGTGGGCGGGGCAGGAGTTTGGCTGAGGCAGGGCGACACAGGTACCACTCCTAGTAGTACTTGAGTGAGTGGTAGTCCCTGAAGCACTCGCCCAAACACAACCCAACGTTGCATTCCTTGCACATTGATGTGACTCTGCTTCTTTTTTGTGGCTTTCTGGTGGAGTGGGCACAGACCTGGCACTGTACTTGCAGCCTCCGGGTGCCAGATAGCTCGGTGTGGATAGGGTAGTGTTTGTCATACCCATCAATGACTCTGTCTGGGAGGTTGACTGCACGGCGACCCCTGTGACCGGAGAATGGTTGGTGTTTTTGTAGGAGTTGGTAGGCGACGTTGTAAATTAACTCCCTGAACTTGAGTTTTTTGTTCGGGGCCATGTCTTTTTTGACCAGCCACATGTTGTAAGCGTTGAGCATCGTGATGTCAACAAAGTGAAGGAAAAGCTTGTGATACCACTTCACTGTTTTTCGTAGACACTCAACGCCTGCAAGCTGGCAATCAGACTTGTCCACAAGGCGCATGTACTTGGTATAATCCACCACCATATCAGGTTTCTGGATAGACTTCTTGGTACGGTAGTGGAATTTACCAGAGTCCACTTGGGCACCTGTATGGACAGTCGAAAGCAGGTGGACTGGTCGCTTATCGAGCCACTTTACCGCCAGAACTTTCCCCGACTTCTCCAGCTGCTTGTAGTGCTCTTTCTTCTTTCTTCTTGGTGTTTCCTGTCTGCGGCGCCTTTGTTCCTCTGCCAAGTCGTCATCAGAAGCGGTGTCACTGTGGGAGGGGTTGTCCAGTTCTATGCGATTGCCTTGGAACTTAGGCATGAACTTCCTGTTAGTTCTGACAGTCCCACATGCCCCCGTTTTGTGGTCATGGAGGAACTGGCAGAGTGCAGGACTTGTATACCAATTGTCGGTGTACAACGTGTGCCCCTTGTTCAGGTAGGGCTCCAGCATCTTTTTCACAATGTGTCCTGACATGCCCAATGGGTCGTTGCCACCGACTTTTGGAATGTCTACATCAGTGCCGGTGTATACGATCATGTCGAGCACTATTCCACTTTCACAATCGCACAACACAAAAATCTTGATCCCGAACCTGTGTCTCTTCAAGGGGATGTACTGCTTGAACACCAGGCGTCCTTTGAAAAGCACGAGCGACTCATCAATCACCAGGTTGGCAAAGGGGTAGAAGAATTTCCTGTACCTTTGCAACAACATGGTCAATACATCCCGAACTTTCCATATTCTATCAGCTCGGTTTGGATTATTATTGTCTGCGAAGTGCAAAAATCGCAGAAGCAAGAAAAATCTATCATGAGCCATATACTTCCGGAAAATTGGGGTGTTGATGATTGAGTCGTGCTTCCAATAATGCTCCATTACATGCTTCCTGCAGAGAGGCATGATTAGCAACAACGCAAAGAACACAAGGAGCTCAGGGACAGTCGTATCAACCAATGCACGAATTCTTGCTCTAGGAGATATCATATCAATTCTTTCCCTCACCCAGGTAAAATAGCCATTGGTTTGGGAAACGAGATGAGATAATACCTCCTGGTCAAAAAATGCACAGAAGAAATCAGATTCCGTGGACTGGTCATTGCAGGGCCAGTCTGCTGTTGAACCAGCCAGATTGTCATTGAACTGGTTCAAATCTGGTTGGAAATGGGACCCTTCAGACCAGGCAAAATTATACGCCCGTGGGGGATCAGGATCAGCCCCTCCGTCAGCCACGTCGTCTGCGCCTTCGTCGTCAGACAGGTCTTGCTCATGGTTACGGTGCAGAAGTACATCGTCGTCTTCCGAATCCTCTATACGTCCCTCATATTGGTCTTGATCCTCCTCAGACTCGCTCCCACTATCACCACCCCAGCCATAGTTCCTGGGATCGAAGGCTTCCCCTTCTGCAGCGTCGTCGTCAGAGGAGTCAGGAGGGAAGAGGAGGGCGTCAAACTTTGATGGCGTTAGACCGGCTGCCAAAACTCTACGAGGCCCTCCAACAGCACCAGGGGCATGGGTGGGCGTGGGTGGTGGAGCAGGGGCGTGGGCGTGCGTGGGCGGTGGTGCAGGGGCAGCCGTGGTGGGCAGTGGTGCAGGGGCGGCCGTGGTGGGTGGTGGTGGTGGCAACGCGGGGGTGGTAGAGGCGGGAGGTGTCACCTTACTCCTCTTGAACTGATAAGGGTGACCTTTTCCCTTACCCTTCTTTCCAACTACCCCCGATGCTCCTGCATCCCCAGGACGGCCACTTGTACTTCCTGTGGTGGTGGTGGGCACCGTGGGCGTCGTTGCCACAACAGTAGAGGCAGTAGTTGTTGTGGTAGCAGTTGTCAGAGCAAATGCTGAGGACAATGACCTCTTCGCACTCGTCGTGCTTGTTGCCAGGTCGTGCCACTCCCAGCACGTGTCGTGCCTCTCCCAGCACGTGTCGTGCCTCTCCCAGCACGTGTAGGTCTTCTTGGCTGCACTGGCTCATCCTCAGAAGTATATACGTAGGAGGGGTCCCTGGCACGTGTTCGTGTCCTGCCACGAGCACTAACACCGCCAGCAACAGGGTTGGGCGAGTCAACAGGGAGCGAGTCAGGGGAGCGTGTAGGCTCCATAGTGACTGAGAGCGTACTGCGTGTGTAGACAGTGTGGGGTGCGTGCGGCGGGTGGTTGTGGGTGGAATCGAGAGGTACCATGTCGCACTAAACGTGGCGCAATTTGTGACTCCCTAGACAGCTTGGCGCCGTTTTGGTACGCCTTTAAAAATCCTGCTTCCGTGACGCCTATCGCGTTCCCTATAGGAAGCCTTCCGTGAGGCCTATCGTGCTTGCCGGGTTAACTGACTTATTATCTAAGGACAAGAAGTTCCGGTGGTCTCCTGAGTGTGCAGAGGCGTTTTCCTTGGTGAAACACCTGTTATGTACCCACCCCATACTCAGGGCCCCGGACTTCAGCAGACCTTTTCAGCTGGCGACTGATGCCAGTGGCGTAGGGGCTGGGGCTGTCTTGTTACAGACAGATGATGAAGGTATCGAACATCCAGTGAGTTTTTACAGTAAAAAATTCAATAGTGCACAAAGGAATTACTCTGTAATTGAAAAAGAACTCCTGGCGATAGTGCTGGCGCTCAGGCACTTCGATGTATATGTTCCTGCTTTCGGACCAGTCGTAGTGGTTTATACCGATCATCACCTGAAATTCTTGAATCGGTTTCATAACCGGAATATGAGGCTGACCAGGTGGTCACTCATGCTTCAGGAGTATAATCTGGACATACGCCATATTGCCGGTTCTGATAACGTGATAGCGGATTGTCTATCAAGGGTGGATGATGTTGGTTAGACTGCCACAGGATTGAGGGTTGAGTGTGGAGGAAAATAGGCTGTCACTGTAGTTCAGCCGAAAAAAAACAAATTAAAAAAGCGAAAACCTTATAAAAACTCTTTATTTTTATAACGTGTAGAATTTTGTATAAGATGTTGTAGCAGTATCTAAGTTGAATGTTTTTGCTTATTGTCGCTGAGTTAGTTGAACTTGCTCGGTGCAGCGCAACAGTCTTTATTTTTTTCTATATATAGTGCCTTGTGTCGCAACAGTGTGTGGTTCTATGAGAAGCTTTCTGTTAGATATGAAGAACTTAGTCAAGGGTCTTATATCTTGGGGGAGGTGTGACGCTTCTGCATAGTAGCCACATGCGGGCATGCGCGCGCGTCGGCTGCCCGTGGCAGCCATCCAGTAGAGGATTTTGACCCGGCAACAGTGTTGAGTGTTGCCAAGCATGGGATGTATTCTGCATGCCTAGGGCGGGATCCAGACAGATTCAAGACTCAGAGCTCACCTCACTGTCGTACCCTTCGGACCCCCTTGATATCTATCCCTCTCAACCCCACTTAGAAACTTTCTCTCTTACTTTGTATACCTTCCTTCCACTACTTCACCAATCTATTTAATTATCCCATCCCCTTGATAGACCTTATATCTATTATTGTATTAACGACGAGCTCTCAGATAACTAGATAGGATTTTGGGCTTTATGCAGAGACGTAATTGTTAATGAGATCTAGGAAGCTTTTTTGTTGTCTCATATTTGGTGGTTTCATGCTTGCTAGTGTGTTCTTGTGTCAGGTTAGCAGGGGCTAGACCGGAGGGGAGGCTTCTTGCGATCCTTTAAGTAAAGTCTGCTGGTGCGAGTCCTGTGGACCCGCATGACTTTACTAGGATACCCGTGGGAGTCTGTGGGCATTTTCTTGTCTGTGTCCCTGTGTGTCTAGTGTTGTGTTGTGTGAGGGCCCTTGCCTAGTCCACTCAGCACTGCGCTAGCACGTCCTGCTTTTGTTTTAGGGTCGCCAGGAGAGAGTCAGATACTTGCGATCTGAGTCTCTCAAGAGAGCACCCTTTCAATTAGAGTAATTTGGCGCACAGACTTGGGAACGTCCCTAGGCTAGAGCAGGTGGCTCAGCCCGGGTATCCGAAGCCTATATCCTTCCGGCTAGACCTCTGCCACCTGGCAGATTAACAGCTAGGGGTTTATTATCTCTGTATGCTTGTTATTGTGCCACAGTTTACCGTTTTTGTGAGCATTGTGAGTCAGGGTGTGGCTAAGAGACTCTGTCCGAGCAGGCTTGCCTGACTAAGAGTGAGAAGCACACCTGTATGTGGTTATGTTGCGAGTTGCTGCCTTTATTTAATTATACCTATTCCATTATACACTGTATGGCCTATCACTAGTATTTATTCCTGCTTATGAGTTAAGAGTTCTCTAAATCCGTAACGTACTTTCTTTGCTAAGCATCAGATCCTACAGTAGCCGCATGCAGTTTAGAGACCCGCATCTTGTCTACCTGTACGATGTTTTGAGGACTGTTTTGCTTTCACCTTCTTTCACAGCAGGGGTGATTAGTTGTATTAATTAACGTAACGTTAAATGTACTTTCTTCTAGTTTGTTATTAAATTGTTTCTGCAATTTAATTCCGTTATCTATATTTTCCTTGAAGCTTTAAGTCAACTTAATTGTGTGATCTTTTATATAGCCTGCTTGACTATGAGCAGTCTATAGTGCGTGCACCCTGTAACCGAGTCATAGGATACCTCGTTGTCCAGGCAGGACTCTTGACGGTTTAGGGTGGTTTGTTGCCTGGGTTTATAGATAAAGGTTGGATCTAGCGTTTTCCGTTGTTGCTTGTTGCCGCATACCTAGGCCAATAGAAAGAGCCCAGTGTTTATATATCCCAGGACGTAACACCAGAGAGAGACTACCTGGTCGGGCTGCTCCGCCCAGAGAGGCGACTACCTGGCCGGGCTGAGGCGTCTGACTGGGGGTGCGACACATTATACGAAGCATGACCTAGGATAGTAGACGACGCATGATTAAACGAAGCATGACCTAGCTATACGACACATTATACGAAACGTGACAGCGAGAGGGAGAGGGTGTACCTCGTCGGAGCACAGCCGTATTCTGTGTGCTTGCTGCATCGTGTTGCCTGAGTTGGTGCACCTGTGCCCACACAGGAGGATCTGATGGGAAGGGATGGAGAGGTGCTTAGTCGGCCGTTGTCAAAGATACCCAGAGAGAGACTACCTGGTCGGGCTGCTCCGCCCCGAGAGCCGACTACCTGGCCGGGCTGTTCCACCTAAAGTAGAGAGAGATGCGGCGACTCACCCACAAAAATTTAGGAGAGACAAAATTTAGGAGAGACTACCTGGTCGGGCTGCTCCCACCCAGAGAGATTTTTGTGGGATTATTTTTGGTGAGGCGTCTGACTGGGGGTGCGACACATTATACAAAGCATGACCTAGGACAGTAGACGACGCATGATTAAACGAAGCATGACCTAGCTATACGAAACGTGACAGCGAGAGGGAGAGGGTGTACCTCGTCGGAGTAAGCCGTATTCTGTGTGCTTGCTGCACCGTGTTGCCTGTGTTGGTGCACCTGTGCCAACACAGGAGGATCTGATGGTTTTGTCTCTCCTAAATTTTTGTGGATGAGTCGCCCCAGGAGCCCGGCCAGTTAGTCTCTCTCTACTGTAGGTGGAGCAGCTCAGCCAGGTAGTCTCCTCTCTGGCTGGAGCAACCCGGCCAGGTAGTCTCTCTCTGGGTATCTTTGACAACAGCCGACTAAGCACCTCTCCATCCCTTCCCATCAGATCCTCCACTTTCTTAACTTTAGGATCAAGTGAAGTGACCTAAAATTAATGGGAGTAACTGGTACTGTGGTGCTTCGTACTTATAATTAGTCGTATAGCTAGGTCATGCTTCGTATAATGTAAATCGGAAAATAAAATGGAATTGTTCATGTTTTTCTTTTATTTGTCCTTCCTAGTTTTTACAATTTCTTTTCTCGGTGAAAGATGTCGTGGCAAAATAATTGACAATTCGATTTCTTTAAATTTTTCACACACACAAATTTAGACCGTCCCGAAGAAAAAAGGTTCATCGCCAACTCAAGTCGTATAGCAGAATTTAATTTTGGTGAGTCGTCTGACCGGGGTGGAATAATAATTCCAATGTAAGCGTGGACTATGGAGTGGAACAATGCGTGAGAGACTATATTCTTCAGAGATAAATATGTTGTGATGATCACAGTGAAACTCTACACGAAGACGACGGCACGTTAATTGGTGACTGCCCTTCCGACCTGGTTGAAAATACTCTCGGTCATGCTTCGTATAATGTGTCGCACCCTCAGTCAGACGCCTCACCAAAAATAATCCCACAAAAATCTCTCTGGGTGGGAGCAGCTCGGCCAGGTAGTCTCTCCTAAAAATAGTCTCTCCTAAAATGTTGTCTCTCCTAAATTTTTGTTGGTGAGTCGCCGCAGGATCACGTCCAGTTAGTCTCTCTCTACTGTAGGTGGAGCAGCCCGGCCAGGTAGTCGCCTCTCTGGGTGGAGCAGCCCAGCCAGGTAGTCTCTCTCTGGGTATCTTTGACAATGGCCGACTTAGCACCTCTCAATCCCTTCCTGCACCAACACAGGCAAGACGGTGCAGCAAGCACATAGAATACGGCGGCGGTGGCTGTGCTCCTACGAGGTACACACTCTCCCTCTCGCAGTCACGTTTCGTATAATGCGTCGTATAGCTAGTTCATGCTTCGTTTAATGCGTCGTCTACTGTCCTAGTTCATGCTTCGTATAATGTGTCGCACCCCCAGAAAATCACGCCAGGGACCCGCACAGCGGCGACGCCGCAGCAGCCCAACCAGGTAGTCTCTCTCTAGGTGGAGCAGCCCGGCCAGGTAGTCGCCTCTCTGAGTGGAGCAAACATAGGTACCGAAGTATTTCCGATCGATCCAAATTCCACCAACTCACGTTGGACAGCAGAAGATCGCCTAAAGATTTGTGTGTGAAAATCACGACAGGACCCGCACAGCGGCGACGCCGCAGAAGCCCGACCAGGTAGTCTCTCTCTAGGTGGAGCAGCCCAGCCAGGAAGTCGCTAGGTCATGCTTCGTTTAATGCGTCGTCTACTGTCCTAGGTCATGCTTCGTATAATGTGTCGCACCCCCAGTCAGACGCTTCACCAAAAATAATCCCACAAAAATCTCTCTGGGTGCGAGCAGCCCGACCAGGTAGTATCTCCTAAATTTTGTATCTCCTAAATTTTTGTGGGTGTGTCGCCGTAGTAGCCCGGCCAGTTAGTCTCTGAGTAATACCATCCTCATGTAGCTCTGCATAAACTTGAAGAGTGGACTCTGTGCTTCATTCTTCTTATCAAACGCAGCCATCATTTTCAGTACCCTTTGGGAATCACTAAATTTCATCAGAAAAAATGGCGACATAATTTTCCCACTTCCTATCAATGTTAAGAACACGTTCATAATGGTTGCCAAAAATTAACAGGAAAAACCAACGGGAACCCCAATCTGTTACATTGCCCCCCCCACACTATCTCCTAAATTTTTGTGGGTGAGTCGCCGCAGGATCCCGGCCAGTTAGTCTCTCTCTACTGTAGGTGGAGCAGCCCGGCCAGGTAGTCTCCTCTCTGGGTGGAGCAGCCCGGCCAGGTAGTCTCTCTCTGGGTATCTTTGACAACAGCCGACTAAGTACCTCTCCATCCCCTCCCATCAGATCCTCCACTTTCTTAACTTTAGGATCAAGTGAAGTGACCTAAAATTTATGGGAGTAACTGGTACTGTGGTGCTTCGTACTTAAAATTCGTCGTATAACTAGGTCATGCTTCGTATAATGTAAATCGGAAAATAAAATGGAATTTTTCATGTTTTTCTTTTATTTGTCCTTCCTAGTTTTTACAATTTCTCCTAAATTTTTGTGGGTGAAAGATCGTTTCATAACCCAATCGAGGGGCCGAATACGGTCTTGTGTGTGCCTGTGTTGGCACAGGTGCACCAACACAGGCAAGACGGTGCAGCAAGCACATAGAATACGGCGGCGGTGGCTGTGCTCCGATAAGGTACACACTCTCCCTCTCACTGTCATGTTTCGTATAATGCGTCATATAGCTAGGTCATGGTTCGTTTAATGTGTCGTCTACTGTCCTAGGTCATGCTTCGTATAATGTGTCGCACGCCCAGTCAGACGCCTCACCAAAAATAATCCCACAAAAATATCTCTGGGTGGAGCAGCCTGGCCTGGTAGTCTCTCTCCTATTAGCTAAACAATCTTTGACTCAGAGAGAGAGAGAGAGAGACAGACGCAGTGTGTGAGAGAGAGAGAGTTACCAACTCTCCCTCTCGCTGTCACGCTTCGTATAATGCGTCGCACAGGTGCACCAACACAGGCAACACTGTGCAGCAAGCACACAGAATACGGCGGCGGTGGCTGTGCTCCGACGACGTACACACTCTCCCTCTCGCTGTCACGCTTCGTATACTGCCCTAGGTCATGCTTCGTATAATGTGTCGTACCCCCCGTCAGACGACTCACCAAAAATACTCCCACAAAAATGTTAGCACTGGTAAAAAATTGTTGGTGAAAGATGTCGTGGAAAAATAATTGACCCTCATGCCACGCCCATTCTAGCCGACTGCCACACACACACACACACACAACCTCCTCCACCTACCTCCGAGTCAGTCTGTCAGTCTCGGACAGGGGTCCGGATCTACCAGGGGTGGGTGCCGAGCACACCCCCAAACTGGGGTCGAAAAGTGGGAGGGGGCGGAAATGGGGAGCCGTCTCCTTCCAATATAGTGAAGGCCGCCGCCTCCCTCTGCCCATCTTGGTGTGTGTGTATGCCTGGGTGGGTGGGTGAGTGGGTGTGGCGGGCCAGGAGGAGGAGGGACACGTGCCTGCCCTCTCTCTCTCTCTCTCTCTCTCCTCGGCCTCCTACCTCCGTGGCGCGCCTGCCTGTCTGCCTGCCTGCCTGCCTGCCTGGGCCAATTTCTCTTTTAATACATTTCGATACTAGGGGTCTAAGGTGATGTACCCTAGGCAGAAATGGACCCCTGTCCGCCCTACCCCCTTCGAACATACTGGGACCTAGCTGCAGCTAATAGGTACTTGGAAAGGAACATTACCTGTCAACAAGACTGTCAACAGAGGCCTGTACGCACGGTCGAGTTGGACAATAATCTCACTACGGCACATGGGCCAAGATATGTAGGGCTCAAAATCTACTTGCTGGCTCCGCCAGATCCTTTTATTGTGAAATTGCATCTTTCATGAAAAATAAATCACCCATCTTTCCGGACAAGAGAGACCAACAACTTCGAGAATCGGTAATCAAATTCGCCAACAAATGTAGAGTAAAGAGTTGAACAGGTGGAGCAAGTTTTTCAGCGACAGAGGAGAAACTGGGCGACAACAGTTCCTCGACGCTTCCATCCTTCGAATGTTTTAGATATAGCTACTAACAATCTAGAGAAAGATGAACCAGGAAAGATACATAAAGCTTGATGAATTAACTGTTAACAGATTACAAAAACAGGAAGAGATTAAAGGCGAAAAAGATAAACGGGAGCAACGAATTATCAGTCCTCATTAATAATTTAATCCCGTTCTAAAAACAGGGAGCATTTTCATTTATGTGAATATATGACCTGTGATTTCGTATTCTATTTAACAGTAAATTGTGAATAGCAAAACTTAACAACAAGGTCGGTATATAAAGACGATTGAAAAGGGAGGAGTTGCATCACTTCCGTGTTTATTGTTGTCAGAATTGTTGTGCGAACAACACACTTGGTATGGATTATATACGCATATATTTCATTTATGGGGCTTTAAAACACACTTGGTATGGATTATATACGCATATATTTCATTTATGGGGCTTTAAAACACACTTGGTATGGATTATATACACATATATTTCATTTATGGGGCTTTAAAACACACTTGGTATGGATTATATATATTTCATTTATGGGGCTTTAAAACACACTTGGTATGGATTATATATGCATATATTTCATTTATGGGGCTTTAAAACACACTTGGTATGGATTATATACACATATATTTCATTTATGGGGCTTTAAAACACACTTGGTATGAATTATATACACATATATTTCATTTATGGGGCTTTAAAACACACTTGGTATGGATTATATACACATATATTTCATTTATGGGGCTTTAAAACACACTTGGTATGGATTATATACACATATATTTCATTTATGGGGCTTTAAAACACACTTGGTATGGATTATATACGCATATATTTCATTTATGGGGCTTTAAAACACACTTGGTATGGATTATATACGCATATATTTCATGTATGGGGCTTTAAAACACACTTGGTATGGATTATATACGCATATATTTCATTTATGGGGCTTTAAAACACACTTGGTATGGATTATATACACATATATTTCATTTATGGGGCTTTAAAACACACTTGGTATGGATTATATACGTATATATTTCATTTATGGGGCTTTAAAACACACTTGGTATGGATTATATACGCATATATTTCATTTATGGGGCTTTCAAACTATTGCACGTAACATAACATTTCTTAATTCAATATTTCTTTAGGTTACCAATAATACAATCTTGACAAATATTGCCAATCAATAATATAAGGTCCATTGATTTCTTAATATATTTAGTTACAAACCTACTTTACAATAGCATTATTGGTAACGCTAGATGTTATACATCCTTAATAACCAATAAAGAGGGTAATCTTATTCTTGCTAAATAATTGACTCACACAAAACCTGTAGAGCGAGACTGATATAAAAAAAACTTGTCATTTTATAGTTAGTAGATCATTTTGCTAAGTGAGTTAGTGAGACAAAGGCAGAACTGCCTGTGACGAGTGCCTTCCCCATAATTGAAAGAGTGACGGAGCCAAAATCAAGGAATGTTAGAGCCAAAATGCCTGGACACACGGAGTTTAAAGTAATTACAGTCATAGGATGAGTGGAAAATGATCACAGACTGCTAGGTAGATAATTGTATCTCCGTAAATATTTGGTTTATCGTAATTCTGAAGTAACCGTTGGAATCCTCATAAAATTCCGCTTCCATATATGTATGCAAATAAAACTATTTGTTGTCAACATTTTTAGCTAGCGCGAGTTGGAAATAAGGTATTTCAATTGTTATGTCATAATACTTGTTATGGAGTGCCCCAATGTGTTTGTTTTGGAATTATTCTATGTTTTTATTTGCTTATCTTCAAGTTCAATCAATACCAAAGCCGATGGTAGCTCATTTATCGAAATACAAGGATGTGTTGGTAGATAAAAACGTCAAAAAATCAAATTATTGCCGGGCGCGAAACTGGCTTATTAAGTTTTTAGTTTAAAAAAGGCCTCCACTCATTAATAGGCTTGCAACACTGCTCTCTCTCTCTCTCTCTCTCTCTCTCCTAATCCTGCCATAGACATTAGTTCCAGGGCAGTATTTCCCTTTCCAATGTTCCCTTACCTCTGTACTCTCTCTGTGAGGTCTTTCCTAATTTGAAAACAAATAGACACAGACAGACACAATGTGTGTGTGTGTGTGAGAGAGAGAGAGAGAGAGGCAGACTCACCTTCTATGGTATCAATCAAAAATTAAAAAAGTGCAACGATTGCAATGTTTGCATGCAGGGACTCTCTCTCTCTCTCTCTCTCTCTCTCACACACACACTGTGTCTGTCTGTCTGACTGTCTCTCTTTCTTTCTCTCTCTCTCTCTTTCTCTCTCTCTGAGTCAAAGATTTGTTTAGCTAACATCTTGCCCATAATCAACAGCAATAAGCGCGCTCACGCTGTCCTATTAAAGAAATCAAGTTATCAATTATTTTTCCATGACATCTTTCACCCACAAAAATTTAGGAGAGAACAAATTTAGGAGAGACTACCTGGCCGGGCTGCTCCAACCTAGAGAGAGACTACCTGGCCGCACCCTGCACCGTCTAGTGCAGGGGTGGGGAACGTCCGGCCCGGGGGCCTGATCAACCTAGAGAGAGACTACCTGGCCGCACCCTGCACCGTCTAGTGCAGGGGTGGGGAACGTCCGGCCCGGGGGCCTGATCAACCTAGAGAGAGACTACCTGGCCGCACCCTGCACCGTCTAGTGCAGGGGTGGGGAACGTCCGGCCCGGGGGCCTGATCAACCTAGAGAGAGACTACCTGGCCGCACCCTGCACCGTCTAGTGCAGGGGTGGGGAACGTCCGGCCCGGGGGCCTGATCAACCTAGAGAGAGACGACCTGGCCGCAGCCTGCACCGTCTAGTGCAGGGTGGGGAACGTCCCGGGGGCCTGATCAACCTAGAGAGAGACTACCTGGCCGCACCCTGCACCGTCTAGAGCAGGGTGGGGAACGTCCGGCCCGGGGCTGATCACCTAGAGAGAGACTACCTGGCCGCAGCCTGCACCGTCTAGAGCAGGGGTGGGGAACGTCCGGGCCGGGGGCCTGATCAACCTGAGAGAGACTACCTGGCCGCACCCTGCACCGTCTAGTGCAGGGGTGGGAAACGTCCGGCCCGGGGGTCTGATCAACCTAGAGAGAGACTACCTGGCCGCACCCTGCACCGTCTAGTGCAGGGGTGGGGAACGTCCGGCCCGGGGGTCTGATCAACCTAGAGAGAGACTACCTGGCCGCACCCTGCACCGTCTAGTGCAGGGGTGGGGAACGTCCGGCCCGGGGGCCTGATCAACCTAGAGAGAGACTACCTGGCCGCAACCTGCACTGTCTAGAGCAGGGGTGGGGAACGTCCGGCCCGGGGGTCTGATCAACCTAGAGAGAGACTACCTGGCCGCACCCTGCACCGTCTAGTGCAGGGGTGGGGAACGTCCGGCCCGGGGGCCTGATCACTACCTGGCCGCACCCTGCACCGTCTAGTGCAGGGGTGGGGAACGTCCGGCCCGGGGGCCTGATCAACCTAGAGAGACTACATAGTCTACACCACCCTGCCCGTCCGACGCATAGACAGAACGTCCGGCCTGATAACCTAGAGCCTCGGGGCCTGATCAACCACATGCACCAGAGTTATTCGCTATGGGGGGGGCCCTCCCGGGGGCCTAACCCGATATTTTCTCAAGTAGTGCTGAAATGTGAAATTTGCTTGCAATTTAATATGTATTAAAACAAATTTAGTCTTTGTGTATGTTTAAATCTAAAAGTACAGACTCCTTGAATTTATAGTCACAATATTTAGATTTTTACACAATAAGATAATTAAACAATAATTATCAACCCCTTGACGGTTGATGCACTTTAATTGGCAGTTTATTCTGGCTATCATGATTAGACAATTGTATTCAGCTATGAAGGATCTGTGGGTAACGACTATCTCATTTACCTTTGACTTTCATTTTAACACACAAATCTTTAGGCGATCTTCTGCTGTCCAACGTGAGTTGGTGGAATTGGGAGCGATTGGCAATACTTCGATCCGTGAGCTACGACCACCCCAGTAAGACGGCTGACCAAAAATAAATTCTGCTATACGACTTGAGTTGGCGGTGAACCTTTTCTTCGGGAGGGTCTAAATTTGTGTGTGTGAAAATGTGTAAAATCGAGTTGTCAATTATTTGTCCACGACATCTTTCACCCACAAACATTTAGGAGAGATAATAAACACAACAAACAATAATTCTCCCTACCAATTCCTTTGAGACCTCTGTGGACGCTTCTGAACTAGCGCCAGAGCTACGACTGTAGATCATTATACCAACACCTAGGATATGCACAGTTTATCTCATTTGTGTGTGATTCTACAAGTTTTTATTATACAGTATAAATTATTTATGATATATGATAAGGGAAAGTCCATATGCAGCTGATACTGACTACAAACATATAAGCTGATTAATTATCATAACAAATTGGCGGGAAAATACCTGCTGACTTTGTATTGTAAATATACATTATTTATGAATATGGGTGATTTATAATATATAAACAAATAAAACAAAGTATGCATAGACCAAAGTATGTGTCAGCTACAGAACTTTCGATTAACTGCATATATTATAGAATTGTTTGAAGGAGAGGGAGGTGGATAGCTCCGTGATGTAGCCCATTTGCCACAAGGCGTCGCGGTAAACCTTGCGTTCAGCGCCTCTATCGGCCACTGTAGGCATTTATTGGTAGGGAGAATTGTATTTTTTGTCCATTTTACCGGCGAGTAGTGCCGGCGATTCTCCCGCCACTGGCGGGATTTTAAGTATTCCGTACTCAGAGTACGATTTTTTTATAGAGGCAATCATAGTTGATTTCCAGTTGTGAAAATTTGAACATGCTCACCGAGGCTATGCTTCGTATATTGCGTCGTTTACCGAGGCAATGCTTCATATATTGCGTCGTTTACCGAGGCGATGCTTCGTATTTTGCGTCGTTCACCGATGCGAAGCTTCGATTGCGTCGTTAAACGAGGCTATGCTTCGTAAATTACATCGATAAATGTTGAAAAATAGCGACAAAATTATCTTTCTTGGAAAAGCATGTGATTCTTCACACAAAAATATAGGGGATCTTCTGCTGTCCAACGTGAGTTGGTGGGCTTTGGGAGCGATCGGAAATACTTCGATTCGAGAGCTCCGACAACCCCAGGCAGACGACTCACCAAAAATAAATTCTGCTATTCAACTTGAGTCGGCGGTGAACCTTTTTTCCGGAGGGTCTAAATTTGTGTGTGTGAAACACTTCATCGTGGACAAATTACAAACAATCTTTTTTCGAGAAAAAGCTAAATTTTTCGAAGAGCGACTCTCCATCAATTCTCGATGACGGCTGAGGAAATGTTCGAGGGCATTTCACAGGAAAATGTACCTCCCCCAATGCTTGTTTCGTTCATCTGGACAGGGTACCGTCTAGGACTCTAGGTGCTTCGTTCATAAGGGTATTGTCTAGTGCTTCGTTTATGTGTACAGGTTACCGGCTAGTGATTTGAGCCAATGCTAGTTATTATTAGGGAACATTTCTTGACTCAGGTCAGTCAGTAACTGGCCTTCGGACAGGAAGCATCTACCTAACAATGAGGACACACCTTCGAGGTGTTCCAATCGTCCCCCATGGTGAAATTTCTGCCACCAGCTCCCTCTATTGCGATTACGGCCGTCGAACACAGTTTTGTTGACAGTAGGCTCTCCGGCCTACATTGGAGGAAGTGAGCCGCGCTCTCCACCTCCCGCCTACCCTGTTAAAACCCAGTATAGTAAAATGCTCATCCATCCTACTAGGCAGCTTGGGCCAAAAAGCCTCTAGCCACGGCCAACACAATAATGGTATCGCTCGTTTTTCACCCACATTCACGACATTTCAGAAACTTGCTAAATAACATATTTGTATTCTCATTCTCATACATACTAAATTATAGCTATGTTTTCCTTCACTACTCTCTTCACCACCCTCTTACTCTCCACATACCTGGCTCGTTTCTGTCTCTCGAAATCTTCATTCCCTCTACTACCCAACCACTCTCTATATGCTTTCTTCTTTTCTTCCACAGCTATCTTTACTTCTTCTGTCCACCATGCTGTACCTTTCACTCCCCTCCCTCTTCTCCTCACTCCACACCTCTCCTCACATGCTGCACAGATCTCATCCTTAAACACCTTGCTCATCTCTTCCACTTCCTCCATAACTTCCAGGTCGAACCCACCTAGTCGTCTTTCTACTGCTCTCCTGTACTCTTCCCTGATTTCCTCCTCCTGTAACCTCTCCACCCTCCTCACCATTCCACCTTTCTATCACCTCCCTCCAGCTCTCCTCACCCACTTCTATTGTATCCTAACCTTAGCTACTACTACATAATGATCCGACAGATCCCTTCCAATACCTCTGTATGCCCTAGCATCCATCACAGATTTCTTCATTCGTTCATCGACACATACATAATCAATCAATGACTTTCTTTCCACCACTGTTTTATCCTTCATGATCACCCGTTTCCACGTGTACCTGTGGGTCATTCTGTGTCGAAAGAAGGTGTTGGCTATCCACAGCCTCCTCCCCACACATACGTCCACAATTGCTCTACCATTCCCATTCATCTCTGATGGTACCCCCCACCCTCCCACCACTCCCTCGACTTTCCTATCACCCACCTTACCATTCATATCCCCAATCAGAAATATTCTTTCGCTCTTGTCAAACTTCTCCAGGCGCGCCTCCGCATTCATCCAGAACTCCTCTTTCTTGCTTTCTAGTTGATCCTCTGTCGGGGCATACACACACACACAATCACCCACGTTTGTATTCCTACTTTCATTCTCACACACACAATCCTTGAACCCACAGACCCATACTCTCTTACATATTCCTTCCATGTGTAATACTTGCGATGTGTTATATGTTTAGGTTCCTAATAATTGTACAGTAATATAGTATTTCAAAGAATTTTCCTTTCCTACACAGAACTAACAGAAGAGAGGATTGATGAATTAAAAAAGCTGGTACTTCAAAGTGTACATGACCGAGTACAAGCGAGGAAGCACCTCTCTCTTCAGCATAGACGACAACTGGACGAGGAGATCGATCGTGTCCGCAAACCTAAGACTTTACGGACTATTAACCGTTTATACGACCACGAAATAGAAAAGAAAACAACTGAACTAGATGAACTGAAGAAAATGAAAAACCGAGAAAAAAATACTACACTCTTGCAGTGGCAGTGTGCAAGAAGGCTTCTACATGCAAACAAAGGCCGAAATCGTAAATATCCCAGAGTGATCTGCAAGACAACAAAGGCACCTGGCAGACCATGCCCAGTCGCCGGTTGCTACAGCGAATCGGTTAACCTACGGAAGCACATGGGCATTTGCCACTCGTACCCAACTAACGACGATAGAGAGAATGTTTTGGCTGCAGCGAGTAGGTTCTCTAGGAAAAGGTCCCTGCCACCAAGAAATGCAAAACAAAAAAACCTATATGATTGTCCCTTCTGCTCAAAATCAGTTAAACGGATCGATATGCACTTAAGAAATGTTCACAAAAAAACAAAGACTCCATGGAATACCAGGAACTCCTCAGACACGTACATAAGGTTTGCTTTCAATAATTCAATTATTTTCTTAATAATAGGCCAAACATTAAAGCAATAAAAGTAATTCACTTTAAAGTAAAGAAACCTTGTAATGCATTTGTAAATAATTATATGCCAACTAAAACAGTACAACTTTTATTGTATATATTTTGAATCACTAATTAGACATATTTCACATGAACATTGAACTATTTTGCAGAAAAAAAGCAACATCGCCTGCCGAAGTTGACGATGTACCCATAGTAGCTGGTACCATAGCTATCACCGAGAATGACCACGTCAAAATGTTTTTTTAAGGAGTACGAGGCTTACCAAGAGGACACCCAACCGATGAAAACAGTGACAGTCAAGAAAAAAAGCCGTCTTCTAAGAGATGCACTCTTTGGGCCACGCGGAACAGAGGAGGAATTTGCGAGAAATCCCTTTGGGGGGCTTAAGATAATTCAGCTCACCCAGGAAGCTGTCATGACCGGAGGATCAATAATGGCACGCTCTGAAACCCTCTCCGCGAGGACACTTAGAATGATGACGGACTCCTGTCTGCATGCTCTCAATTTTCTCAAAGAAACTGAGAATCAACAATTCCAAGTAACAGAAACTCTCCTAGGCCCCGTCAGGCGAGCGGTCGCCAAAGCAAAAAGTAAGTATAATGTTAATAATGTTATCGAGTAATTATTTGAATGTTTCATATTTTCGTTTTATATATTTGTAAAAGTGATTCCACGAGTTGTACAACTATTTATTGTGTTATGTCCTATTTCCTTCCACAGAATTCTTTGGCACGGAAGAGCTAGGACAGAAAGAACACCGTAAACAGCAAAACGAGGCCGCGATTTTGGCGATGGAAGATGTACATCTCCTGGAAACTAATGATGCTGTTGAAATTCCCATAAACAATGCGGCATCATTAATCCACGATGGACGTGCACTAGCAAAGCTACTTATAAAACAAGATTTTGTCAGCTTGCGAGATGCACTGATTGTGAGACTGTCCGTTCGATGCCTACGAAGAAATCAGGAGTTTACTGAATTTACAATCGGCGAATACGAGGGAAGATCAACAGAAGTCGAAGATGGCAGAAAGGTAACTTGCATACAGGTATCACGACACAAATCGGGGTCCAAAGACCCCTGCATCTTATACTTAGGCAATACAGAGGCAGCTGCTCTTGAGGCGTACATGAAATATTATCGCCCAATAGTTGCCACATGTGTAAGGCCAAAATGTAAGATTTTTGTGAATCGGCAAGGCAACAACCCCGATGGCCAATGTTACTCTCGACTCTCAATAGAAAATGTAGGGAAGATCATTGCCAAGATGGGACTGAGGGCAGGTATTGTTGGGAGAGTGGGCAGCCGGAAGCTACGACATGCACAGATCACAGCCGCCCTCAAAGATGAGGATACTCTTGCCAACAGACAAGCCCTTGCAACCTTGGCCTGCCACAGCATGACAACATGCAGAAATTACTACGACTTCACCAATCGCAGGACTACTGGAAACAGTTGTGAACAGTCTGCAGAATCTACGTTGTGATGCAGCATCAGGGTAGGTGTTAATGAGGCCTACATAAAAGTCACAATTTTATTATTTTTATTTGGCAAAATGTACAAATGCTTCATTAAAATGGGGTCCGAGAGGTGAGAGACACACGGTAATATAATTTTGCCAGTTGGTAAACATGCCAGAGGGATATTGCATTCAAATTCCAACCTTCCTCAAAGGACATTTGCCCGCTGAAGGATTAAATTTGTTTCAGAGGACAAATAGTGAGAATACTAACAGCCGGCATTTTTATAATCTTTCAGGAAACAGCATGGCTTGCCATTAATGGAACTGGGAGAGGATGCCAGAAAGTCACGCCCTTCAAAGCTTTCACAGGATGTAAGTGCGGCCTGTCCTCTTCCCGCTCCTTCAGGATACGTTCCATCCAGGTAAGTGCACACAATGTGAAGAAAAAAATCAAAGTATTTCGTGTATTTAGGGAATTATCGTATACTAATAAATCATGCTACAATTAACTATATATTTCCCCTAAAACAACTTATGTATATTTTTGGCCCCACACTTTTCAGGCGACAGTCAACTAATGTACCGTTGGATGATGGGACTCTGTCAGTTCCAGACTGTGGATCTCTGTCCGCAGTGCTGATAGGATCCATTAGTGAGGTGATTACAATTCAGGAGGAGTCTACAAGTCAGGAGGACCATACACCATCTGCATCAAAACACGGATCTTCAGTTCTAGGTGGATCTCGGTCCGCAGTGCTGCAAGGATCCTTTAGCGATGTGAAAACACTTCCGGAGGACAATGTGTAAGTTTATTACTTTTACTTACATTTAATATAAATATATACAATAATATTATTAAATATTATTGCAGTGTGAATAATACTTTGATACAGAAACTTTACATTTGTATTATTTTTATTTAGCAAAATGTACAAATAATTACTCGAATTGGGGTCTGAGAGGTGAGAGACACAAGGTAATATAATTTTGTCAGTTAATCCACATGCCAGGGGGTTATTGCATTAAAAATCCTACCTTTACCTTACCTCATATATCCCTGTAAGGCCATTTGCCAGATAAAGGGTTAAATTTGTTTCAGGAGAAATATAGTGAGAATACTAACAGTAGGCATTTCTATCTTCTTTCAGGAAAAAGCATGGCTTGCCATTAATGGAGCTGGGGGAGGACGCTAGAATGGTGTTGATCTTCAGCGATCGTGGTGGAGAAGGAGGAAGGGACAGTCAAGCTGCGGGGGAGGATAATTGGGATTGTCATGTTTCCGCGGACCAGTGGGCGGGGAATTCTAGACAAGTGGCTCACAAGTTGATATTGCACCTGCCTGAGCAACAGTGTGTAGCTGTGCAGCACTTGTTTGATTCAAACCCAGCTGTTTTCGCGGAGCATCCTGGCCTCACTACTCAAGCGGTGCACGATGTCGATGTTGGGGACCACCCACCCTTTAATTCAGTGCCATACCGTGTTCCCCCTATTAAATTACCAGCACTTAGGGAAGAGCTGGATTATATGCTGAAACGTGGGCTGATTTCTGAGGGTGCAGTAAGGTGGACTTCCCCAGTCACACTGCAGCCCAAACCAGAAGGGAAGGTGCGGTTTTGTATAGATTTCCGCAGGTTGAATGGTTTAACCCCCACAAATGCCTACCCTCTCCCTCGCGTGGACGACAGTGTGGAGAAGATAGGAAAAGCCAAGTTCCTCACTAAGATAGACCTTGTTAAGGGTTATTGGCAAGTGCCCTTGTCTGAGCGAGCACGAGAGGTGTGTGGGTTTGTGGTGGACGGTGCCACATATCGTTGCCATGTTATGCCATATGGGCTGAAAAAGCCCCTGCAACGTTTCAGAAATTAATGAACGACATTGTAGCCGACATTCCCAACTGTACGGTGTACCTAGATGATGTCATAATATACGACGAGGATTTTAACAGTCACTGTGCTCACATCGGACAGCTTGTTAATAAACTGAATGAAGCAGGTTTGGTGGTAAACCTGGGTAAGTGCGATTTTGTCAAAGCCACCTTTTGTACCTGGGGTTCGAGGTGGGGATGGGTCAGGTGTACCCTCCACAGACAAAGATCAAAGCCATCGATCAGTTTCCCCAGCCTACGACTCAGAAACAAATCATGCGGTTTCTAGGTATGATAAGCTATTATCGTCGCTTCATCAAAGGCTATTCGACTGTACTTACACCTTTAACTGACTTATTATCTAAGGACAAGAAGTTCCGGTGGTCTCCTGAGTGTGCAGAGGCGTTTTCCTTGGTGAAACACCTGTTATGTACCCACCCCATACTCAGGGCCCCGGACTTCAGCAGACCTTTTCAGCTGGCGACTGATGCCAGTGGCGTAGGGGCTGGGGCTGTCTTGTTACAGACAGATGATGAAGGTATCGAACATCCAGTGAGTTTTTACAGTAACAAATTCAATAGTGCACAAAGGAATTACTCTGTAATTGAAAAAGAACTCCTGGCGATAGTGCTGGCGCTCAGGCACTTCGATGTATATGTTCCTGCTTTCGGACCAGTCGTAGTGGTTTATACCGATCATCACCCTCTGAAATTCTTGAATCAGTTTCATAACCGGAATATGAGGCTGACCAGGTGGTCACTCATGCTTCAGGAGTATAATCTGGACATACGCCATATTGCCGGTTCTGATAACGTGATACCAGATTGTCTATCAAGGGTGGATGATGTTGGTTAGACTGCCACAGGATTGAGGGTTGAGTGTGGAGGAAAATAGGCTGTCACTGTAGTTCAGCCGAAAAACACAAATTAAAAAAGCAAAAACCTTATAAAAACTCTTTATTTTTATAACGTGTAGAATTTTGTATAAGATGTTGTAGCAGTATCTAAGTTGAATGTTTTTGCTTATTGTCGCTGAGTTAGTTGAACTTGCTCGGTGCAGCGCAACAGTCTTAATTTTTTTCTATATATAGTGCCTTGTGTCGCAACAGTTTGTGGTACTATGAGAAGCTTTCTGTTAGATATGAAGAACTTAGTCAAGGGTCATATATCTTGGGGGAGGTGTGACGCTTCTGCATAGTAGCCACGTGCAGGCATGCGCGCGCGTCGGCTGCCCAGCCGTTTAGAAACCGGCTGGTGGCAGCCAGCCGGCAGGCTTTTCCTTAGTATATATCTTACGACAATGTAACTAATGTCTGGGATATTCTTATGTTGTTTCACAGCTTGAAGCTGCCCTTATTCTTAACCAACACATCCTAGTATATTTTATTCTCGATAGTTGATTGTTTGTTTATAATATATAAGATGTAAGTCTAGTGAGGGCGGGAGGAGACGAGCGGGAGAGAGAGACCGGCTTGGGACGTTGCTTCGCTTGCCAGCTTTGGACGAGCCTGAAGCGTTGCCATATGCATTTGATTGCAACGTTAGGCTTAGTTTCGACTCACGCACGGGGTAGAGGATTTTGACCCGGCAACTGTGTTGAGTGTTGCCAAGCATGGGATGTATTCTGCATGCCTAGGGCGGGGTCCAGACAGATTCAAGACTCAGAGCTCACCTCACTGTCGTACCCTTCGGACCCCCTTGATATCTATCCCTCTCAACCCCCCTTAGAACCTTTCTCTCTTACTTTGTATACCTTCCTTCCACTAGTTCACCAATCTATTTAATTATCCCATCCCCTTGATAGACCTTATATCTATTATTGTATTAACGACGAGCTCTCAGATAACTAGATAGGATTTTGGGCCTTATGCAGAGACGTAATTGTTAATGAGACCTAGGAAGCTTTTTTGTTGTCTCATATTTGGTGGTTTCATGCTTGCTAGTGTGTTCTTGTGTCAGGTTAGCAGGGGCTAGACCGGAGGGGAGGCTTTTTGCGATCCTTTAAGTAAAGTCTGCTGGTGCGAGTCCTGTTGACCCGCACGACTTTACTAGGAAAGCGTGGAAGTCTGGGGGCATTTTCTTGTCTGTGTCCCTGTGTGTCTAGTGTTGTGTTGTGTGAGGGCCCTTGCCTAGTCCACTCAGCACTGCGCTAGCACGTCCTGCTTTTGTTTTAGGGTCGCCAGGAGAGAGTCAGATACTTGCGATCTGAGTCTCTCAAGAGAGCACCCTTTCAATTAGAGTAATTTGGCGCACAGACTTGGGAACGTCCCTAGGCTAGAGCAGGTGGCTCTGCCCGGGTATCCGAAGCCTATATCCTTCCGGCTAGACCTCTGCCACCTGGCAGATTAAAAGCTAGGGGTTTATTATCTCTGTATGCTTGTTATTGTGCCACAGTTTACCGTTTTTGTGAGCATTGTGAGTCAGAGTGTGGCTTAGAGACTCTGTCCGAGCAGGCTTGCCTGACTAAGAGTGAGAAGCACACCTGTATGTGGTTATGTTGCGAGTTGCTGCCTTTATTTAATTACACCTATGCCATTATACACTGTATGGCCTATCACTTGTATTTATTCCTGCTTATGAGTTAAGAGTTCTCTAAATCCGTAATGTACTTTCTTTGCTAAGCATCAGATCCTACAGTAGCCGCATGCAGTTTAGAGACCCGCATCTTGTCTACCTGTACGATGTTTTGAGGACTGTTTGCTTTCACCTTCTTTCACGCAGGGGTGATTAGTTGTATTAAGTAACGTAACGTTAAATGTACTTTCTTCTAGTTTGTTATTAAATTGTTTCTGCAATTTAATTCCGTTATCTATCTTTTCCTTGAAGCTTTCAGTCAACTTAATTGTGTGATCTTTTATATAGCCTGCTTGACTATGAGCAGTCTATAGTGCGTGCACCCTGTAACCGAGTCATAGGATACCTCGTTGTCCAGGCAGGACTCTTGACGGTTTAGGGTGGTTTGTTGCCTGGGTTTATAGATAAGGGTTGGATCTAGCGTTTTCCGTTGTTGCTTGTTGCCGCATACCTAGTCCAATAGAAAGAGCCCAGTGTTTATATATCCCAGGACGTAACACCAGAGAGAGACTACCTGGTCGGGCTGCTCCGCCCAGAGAGGCAACTACCTGGCCGGGCTGCTCCACCTACAGTAGAGAGAGATGCGGCGACTCACCCACAAAAATGTAGTAGAGATAAACTTTAGGAGAGACTACCTGGTCGGGCTGCTCCCACCCAGAGAGATTTTTGTGGGATTATTTTTGGTGAGGCGCCTGACTGGGGGTGCGACACATTATACGAAGCATGACCTAGGATAGTAGACGACGCATGATTAAACGAAGCATGACCTAGCTATACGACACATTATACGAAACGTGACAGCGAGAGGGAGAGGGTGTACCTCGTCGGAGCACAGCCGTATTCTGTGTGCTTGCTGCACCGTGTTGCCTGAGTTGGTGCACCTGTGCCAACACAGGAGGATCTGATGGGAAGGGATGGAGAGGTGCTTAGTCGGCCGTTGTCAAAGATACCCAGAGAGAGACTATCTGGTCGGGCTGCTCCGCCCAGAGAGGCGACTACCTGGCCGGGCTGCTCTACCTAAAGTAGAGAGAGATGCGGCGACTCACCCACAAAAATTTAGGAGAGACAAAATTTAGGAGAGACTACCTGGTCGGGCTGCTCCCACCCAGAGAGATTTTTGTGGAATTATATTTGGTGAGGCGTCTGACTCGGGGTGCGACACATTATACGAAGCATGACCTAGGTCAGTAGACGACGCATGATTAAACGAAGCATGACCTAGCTATACGAAACGTGACAGCGAGAGGGAGAGGGTGTACCTCGTCGGAGTAAGCCGTATTCTGTGTGCTTGCTGCACCGTGTTGCCTGTGTTGGTGCACCTGTGCCAACACAGGAGGATCTGATGGTTTTGTCTCTCCTAAATTTTTGTGGATGAGTCGCCCCAGGAGCCCGGCCAGTTAGTCTCTCTCTACTGTAGGTGGAGCAGCTCAGCCAGGTAGTCGCCTCTCTGGGTGGAGCAACCCGGCCAGGTAGTCTCTCTCTGGGTATCTTTGACAACAGCCGACTAAGCACCTCTCCATCCCTTCCCATCAGATCCTCCACTTTCTTAACTTTAGGATCAATTGAAGTGACCTAAAATTAATGGGAGTAACTGGTACTGTGGTGCTTCATACTTATAATTCGTCGTATAGCTAGGTCATGCTTCGTATAATGTAAATCGGAAAATAAAATGGAATTGTTCATGTTTTTCTTTTATTTGTCCTTCCTAGTTTTTACAATTTCTTTTCTCGGTGAAAGATGTCGTGGCAAAATAATTGACAATTCGATTTCTTTAAATTTTTCACACACACAAATTTAGACTCTCCCGAAAAAAAAAGGTTCATCGCCAACTCAAGTCGTATAGCAGAATTTATTTTTGGTGAGTCGTCTGACCGGGGTGGAATAATAATTCCAATGTAAGCGTGGACTATGGAGTGGAACAATGCGTGAGAGACTATATTCTTCAGAGAAAAATATGTTGTGTTGATGACAGTGAAACTCTACACGAAGACGACGGCGCGTTAATTGGCGACCGCCCTTCCGACCTGGTTGAAAATACTCTCGGTCATGCTTCGTATAATGTGTCGCAACCCCAGTCAGACGCCTCACCAAAAATAATCCCACAAAAATCTCTCTGGGTGGGAGCAGCTCGGCCAGGTAGTCTCTCCTAAAAATTGTCTCTCCTAAAATTTTGTCTCTCCTAAATTTTTGTGGGTGAGTCGCCGCAGGATCACGTCCAGTTAGTCTCTCTCTACTGTAGGTGGAGCAGCCCGGCCAGGTAGTCGCCTCTCTGGGTGGAGCAGCCCAGCCAGGTAGTCTCTCTCTGGATATCTTTCACAATGGCAGACTTAGCACCTCTCAATCCCTTCCTGCACCAACACAGGCAAGAAGGTGCAGCAAGCACATAGAATACGGCGGCGGTGGCTGTGCTCCTACGAGGTACACACTCTCCCTCTCGCAGTCACGTTTCGTATAATGCGTCGTATAGCTAGGTCATGCTTCGTTTAATGCATCGTCTACTATCCTAGTTCATACTTCGTATAATGTGTCGCACCCCCAGAAAATCACGACAGGGACCCGCACAGCGGCGACGCCGCAGCAGCCCAACCAGGTAGTCTCTCTCTAGGTGGAGCAGCCCGGCCAGGTAGTCGGCTCTCTGAGTGGAGCAAACCGGCCAGGTATCGAAGTATTTCCGATCGATCCAAATTCCACCAACTCACGTTGGACAGCAGAAGATCGCCTAAAGATTTGTGTGTGAAAATCACGACAGGACCCGCACAGCGGCGACGCCGCAGAAGCCCGACCAGGTAGTCTCTCTCTAGGTGGAGCAGCCCAGCCAGGAAGTCGCTAGGTCATGCTTCGTTTAATGCGTCGTCTACTGTCCTAGGTCATGCTTCGTATAATGTGTCGCACCCCCAGTCAGACGCCTCACCAAAAATAATCCCACAAAAATCTCTCTGGGTGCGAGCAGCCCGACCAGGTAGTATCTCCTAAATTTTGTATCTCCTAAATTTTTGTGGGTGTGTCGCCGCAGTAGCCCGGCCAGTTAGTCTCTGAGTAATACCATCCTCATGTAGCTCTGCATAAACTTGAAGAGTGGACTCTGTGCTTCGTTCTTCTTATCAAACGCAGCCATAATTTTCAGTACCCTTTGGGAATCACTAAATTTCATCAGAAAAAATGGCGACATCATTTTCCCACTTCCTATCAATGCTAAAAACACGTTCATAATGGTTGCCAAAAATTAACACGAAAAACCAACGGGAACCCCAATCTGTTACATTGCCCCCCCCCCCCCCCCACACACACACACACACACACTATCTCCTAAATTTTTGTGGGTGAGTCGCCGCAGGAGCCCGGCCAGTTAGTCTCTCTCTACTGTAGGTGGAGCAGCCCGGCCAGGTAGTCTCCTCTCTGGGTGGAGCAGCCCGGCCAGGTAGTCTCTCTCTGGGTATCTTTGACAACAGCCGACTAAGCACCTCTCCATCCCCTCCCATCAGATTCTCCACTTTCTTAACTTTAGGATCAAGTGAAGTGACCTAAAATTTATGGGAGTAACTGGTACTGTGGTGCTTCGTACTTAAAATTCGTCGTATAACTAGGTCATGCTTCGTATAATGTAAATCGGAAAATAAAATGGAATTTTTCATGTTTTTCTTTTATTTGTCCTTCCTAGTTTTTACAATTTCTCCTAAATTTTTGTGGGTGAAAGATCGTGTCATAACCCAATCGAGGGGCCGAATATGGTCTTGTGTGTGCCTGTGTTGGCACAGGTGCACCAACACAGGCAAGACGGTGCAGCAAGCACATAGAATACGGCGGCGGTGGCTGTGCTCCGATGAGGTACACACTCTCCCTCTCACTGTCATGTTTCGTATAATGCGTCGTATAGCTAGGTCATGCTTCGTTTAATGCGTCGTCTACTGTCCTAGGTCATGCTTCGTATAATGTGTCGCACCCCCAGTCAGACGCCTCACCATAAATAATCCCACAAAAATCTCTCTGGGTGGAGCAGCCCGGCCAGGTAGTCTCTCCTATATTATTAGCTAAAAAATCTTTGATTCAGAGAGAGAGAGAGAGACAGACAGACACAGTGTGTGAGAGAGAGAGAGAGTTACCCACTCTCCCTCTCGCTGTCACGCTTCGTATAATGCGTCGCACAGGTGCACCAACACAGGCAACACGGCGCAGCAAGCACACAGAATACGGCGGCGGTGGCTGTGCTCCGACGATGTACACACTCTCTCTATCGCTGTCACGCTTCATATAATGCCTCGCACAGGTGCACCAACACAGGCAACACGGCGAAGCTCGTCGTCGTCGAAGTTTTCGTCCTAAATTTTGTCTCTCCTAAATTTTTGTGGGTGAGTCGCCCCAGGAGCCCGGCCAGTTAGTCTCTCTCTACTGTAGGTGGAGCAGCCCGGCCAGGTAGTCGAGACCACTAGTCGTCACCACCACTGCACCTGCAACACCACCAGAGCTCCCGCCAACTACCATGGCAGCTCGCCACCACCTGTAGGTGCTGGGGAGGAGGAGGTTGGGGGATGGTGATCTTCTGAGGAGGGTAGGACTCCATCTGGGGGCCCATGTGCCTATTGGTCCCCCAATCCATCGCGCCGTTCTGTCAGTGTACACCACCATCTTTGGGAGTCCCTACCTTCACCTCCTGGCAACAACATCGCCTGACTCACCATCATCTCCTCACCACCAGGGAGATTTGTCCGATCATCAACGAGGGGATCAAGAACAACATCATCTCCTTCACCACCATCATCGCCCACCTTCACCAACAACAGCGGCCTCTCCATACCAACACCACGTGGCAGTGCTGCTCAAGATCCAAAACAAACTAAAACAATAGCTGGGTGGACAGCCCACCATCTTTCATCTCTCCAACTCTTCTTACTCACCACTTTACCTTCAACTTCAACCTCTACTTTCTACACTTGTGAGCCTCACCTCACATTCTGATTCCTGATTCCAGGTAGTCGCCTCTCTGGGTGGAGCAGCCCGGCCAGGTAGTCTCTCTCTGGGTATCTTTGACAATGACTGACTAAGCACCTCTCCATCCCTTCCCATCAGATCCTCCACTTTCTTAACTTTAGGATCAAGTGAAGTGGCCTAAAAATAATGGGAGTAACTGGTACTGTGGTGCTTCGTACTTATAATTCGCCGTATAGCTAGGTCATGCTTCGCATAATGTAAATCGGAAAATAAAATGGAATTGTTCATGTTTTTCTTTTATTTGTCCTTCCTAGTTTTTACAATTTCTTCTCTCGGTGAAAGATTTCGTGGACAAATAATTGACAATTCGATTTCTTTAAATTTTTCACACACACAAATTTAGACCCTCCCGAAGAAAGAAGGTTCACCGCCAACTCAAGTCGTATAGCAGAATTTATTTTTGGTGAGTCGTCTGACTAGGGTGGTCGTAGGTCTCGGATCGAAGTATTTCTGATCGATCCCAATTCCACCAACTCACGTTGGACAGCAGAAGATCGCCTAAAGATTTGTGTGTGAAAATCACGACAGGGACCGGCACAGCGGCGACGCCGCAGCAGCCCAACCAGGTAGTCTCTCTCTAGGTGGAGCAGCCCGGCCAGGTAGTCGCTAGGTCATGCTTCGTTTAATGCGTCGTCTACTGTCCTAGGTCATGCTTCGTATAATGTGTCGCACCCCTAGTCAGACGCCTCACCAAAAATTATCCCACAAAAATCTCTCTGGGTGGGAGCAGCCCGGCCAGGTAGTCTCTCTCCTATATTAGCTAAAAAATCTTTGACTCAGAGAGAGAGAGAGAGAGACAGACACAGTGTGTGAGAGAGAGAGCGAGTTACCCAGTCTCCCTCTCGCTGTAACGCTTCGTATAATGCGTCGCACAGGTGCACCAACACAGGCAACACGGCGCAGCAAGCACACCGAATACGGCGGCGGTGGCTGTGCTCTGACGATGTACACACTCTCTCTCTCGCTGTCACGCTTCGTATAATGCGTCGCACAGGTGCACCAACACAGGCAACACGGCGCAGCTAGTCGTCGTCGAAGTCTTCGTCCTAAATTTTGTCTCTCCTAAATTTTTGTGGCTGAGTCGCTGCAGGAGCCCGGCCAGTTAGAGTCTCTCTACTGTAGGCCAGGTAGTCGCCTCTCTGGGCGGAGCAGCCCGGCCAGGTAGTCTCTCTCTGGGTATCTTTGACACTGGCCGACTAAAGCGGGCATCACACTGGGCCAAATTCTCGTCAATCTCCAATCTTCAGTCTCCGTTTCCAGCCAGTAGCGCCAGCAAATCCTATCACACACGCCAAACGTCCTGGCTGCGTGAGTCACCGACACAACAATAACAACGTCCGACCTTAGCCTATATTGGTCCTTTCACCTATACTGTAATGTATAGTAATATGAATTTACATCTACAATTATAATGCAATATGACTCAATCTACACGTTAGTGTAATTTATTTTTTAATTTGAAGCTTATATCAGGAAATTTATATTTTGAACTTTTTCAATTCATACCAATCGCCGTGGCGTAGGCTATAGAACAGTGGTTTCACTTAAACTGTAAAATAATATGGATTGATATTGACAAACTTTGTGTAATAGGACCCAATCTATACGTTAATGTTGCTATGTTTTGAGTGTGAAGCTTATATAAGTAGCTATGAGGAAGTTTTTCGCAAAATATAGGCTATAGCCTGACGGAGCCCTTGTCGTTACCTCGGCACTAAACGATCGTTTATATTGTGCGGTTTCACCAATAATTTAGAGTAATATGGATTTATATCGACACTTATATTTCAATATGACTCAATCTACAAGTTTGCGTGATTATGTTTCATATTTGGAGCATTATAATATATGAGGAAATATTTTGAACTTTTCGGAGGGTGTAGGCATAATCCTGTGTATGCGGGTAGACTTGTATTTATCTCAATAATTTGGTAATGTTACAATATATTTTTACATTTTACATTCATAAATAGTCCACTAATATACTAAGTTAGGTTAGGCTAGGTTAAATATATTGTTCAATTATTCTTAGTAAATAGGCATCTGAAAAACAGTTCCTCCTGCTACACAACCGAATGTTTTCGTTTCATACCAATCGCCGTGGCGTAGGTATAGGAAGTGGTTATTTAGCTGCAAGTGGTGTAGCTATTTTAGCATTAATTCACTTAGTTTATGTCTATCCGCAGCCCTTCTCACAATCAAAACACACAGTTATGTAGCAAAATATATATTTCGACATCATATACTTGAGATATCAATGTGATTAAATGCGAACTGTAAAGAGGCTGACACTCTACCTCCATCAAAAACTGGAGCTTCCCACCCAGTGCGGGAATCATCCTAGCTCCATCAAAGGGTGAGATTTGTGCTGGAGATTGACGGTAGCTCCACGTTTTGCTGAAGAGTTACGAGAATTGGCCCAATGTGATACCCCCTTAAGCACCTCTCCATCCCTTCCCATCAGATCCTCCACTTTCTTAACTTTAGGATCAAGTGAAGTGACCTAAAATTAATGGGAGTAACTGGTACTGTGGTGCTTCGTACTTATAATTCGTCGTATAGCTAGGTCATGCTTCGTATAATGTAGATCGGAAAATAAAATGGAATGTTTCATGTTTTTCTTTTATTTGTCCTAGTCTTTACAATTTCTTCTCTCCTAAATTTTTGTGGGTGAAAGATCGTTTCATAACCTAATCGAGGGGCCGAATACGGTCTCGTATGTGCCTGTGTTGGCACAGGTGCTCCAACACAGGCAACACGGTGCAGCAAGCCCACAGAATACGGCGGTGGTGGCTGTGCTCAGACGACGTACACACTCTCCCTCTCGCTGTCACGCTTCGTATAATGCGTCGTATAGCTAGGTCATGCTTCGTTTAATGCGTCGTATACTGTCCTAGACCATGCTTCGTATAATGTGTCGTACCCCCAGTCAGACGCCTCACCAAAAATAATCCCACAAAAATCTCTCTGGGTGGAGCAGCCCGGCCTGGTAGTCTCTCTCCTATTAGCTAAAAAATCTTTGACTCAGAGAGAGAGAGAGAGAGAGAGACAGACGCAGTGTGTGAGAGAGAGAGAGTTACCAACTCTACACCAGGCAGGAGGTAGGCCTAACTCACTAGCACTCCTCCCTCCCTCAGTGCTAGGGGAGCCTTTGTGCATCCCAGAGGAGAGAGAGAAATTACGTAATGGTTGTCAGTGGGCGGTCCTTAGTAGTTCACGTTGGGCTCACTAGAGGGCCGGGTATAAAAGGGAAGTCTTGCCATTTTTTCATCAGAACTCATTAGGCAGAGCGACTTCTCATTTCCCTTGCTAACTATATATATTCTTCTGACTGATGGGAACTTTCTCTACTACCTTACATTCTTATCTCCTCTTTTCCCTTCCCTGTTTAACTTCCATGGTCCCGTTGGTGCAGAGCTAGTCAGCCAACGTATTATCGCTTGAGTTCTCACGAGATACTTGCCTATTAGATAGCCTATTTTGGAAGGGTTGACTTAGCATAGGATTGATTTATGTTTGTTGCAATTGTATATGCATTTCCCTGTGTGTTATTATTATTCCTGTTTTCTTCTGGTCTAGGTAATGCTAGACTGGGGTAAGGCTTTTCTGTGTTACGAGTTGTTGTTTGATGCAGTGGTTAAGCGATAAACCTGCATACTCGTTTCGGTTCAGTGAAGCCTAGGTTGTCTTCGCGGCTGACTGTGTTGAGTTAATAATTTACAGTGCGTGAGGGCAAGAGCCTAACCACCCTGTATTTTATTAACAGTTTGTTTTTACTTTGTCAAGGAGCCGGGAGAAAACCAGATACAAGGGATCTGGATTTCTCAAAGTGCACTTGTTAGTTTTAACGTAATACTTTAAACAGTCGTGAGGACTTCGCTAGGCTACGAGCCGTTTTTGCTCAGTCACTGCTACCTTTTTGCCTACAGTACCCCAGCTAGACTTTACTCGATTAGTAGATACAGAATAGTATTGAAGATTTCCTTATGTATGATATTGTTTATGCACTATTGATTTCATGTGTTGCAAGCTTGGCTACTTTAGTGATTAGTGGCCCACGAGCACAATCCGAGTAGGCTATTGCCGTTGCATTTGCGGAGTACTTCCTTTTAATGTTTGCCATTTACTATTGCATATCCTTTTAATTATTCTTATGCCATTTTAAGCCTTTAATAGTATTTAATTGCCAGTGTTTTTGCTTATTGAATTACTGTTCAAAATCCGATACGTACTTCTTACGAGCATCCGAGAAGCATCTAACTTTGTTCAGAAGATTCCTTGCTCGATGCTTAAGGACTATTAATTAATGTAACGTAATAGTGTCGATCCGAAGTAGAGGGTGGTGGACTTCTTAAGTTCATAGTCAAGGGTGGATTACTTCGGCTTCGGCCAACACTATTCTTTTGTGTTGTTGTTTTTTCTTCACTGTTTGATTGTTGACCAGACTAGATAATTCCTGTCTCTTTATTAGTCTGTTGTTGAACACTAGTACCGAGTTCTTGTATACCCCGTTATAGCAGATTGAACTCTGGAGGGTATTGGTGTTTTTTGTTCAGCTGGCAGTACTCAGGGGTTGGGATCATGTGTTTCCGTTGTGGCAGCGAGCCGTATTCGAGTCCTGATTGAGAGCCCTTGTGTACCCGAGTGCCAGTTCGTAACAAATGGCGACCTTGCTTAGGATTTTGTGAACAGTATAAAATTTTGCAGAGTTGTACAACATTTGTTTGTTTGTATTTTAGCGTGCATATTGAAGAATATTTGTTTTGTATGGCAATTAGTAAAGCATTTAAGAGACTCCAGTTAATTTAGTAATTAGTGCTTGCATAGGAAGTTTAACACTTTTGTCTCGATAATTTTGTTGTGGACTTCAGTATGTCGTGCATTAGCACTGACGATGAGCGAGAGATGTCATTTGAAGGTGTGCCGTTAGTAACCAGTGAGGAGGATGCTAGAGTTTTTGTGAGTAAGCGGTACCACGTGACGGAGGAGAGGCTGACTGGGGTGGATGTTTGTGGCTTGCACCTGATAGCCAAGGTTTTGGGCATTTCCAATGTAGCAGGGATGTCCAAGGGGGAGCTGATTTCCTGGGTGTTGCGTGGGCGACATGGGGTTTCGGAGGAGAGGGCGTTTGGGGGGGTTCCTCCCTAGATCCCCTCTCACTCGACTCGCACAGTGCCGTCCACTCAGTTACCGGAGGTTAGCACTCTCCCACAGAGGGATGAAAATTCGCAGAATGGAGTGCCCTCGGGTGGTGCACGTGGTGGTTCCCCAGTTTTTGCCCCCCCTCCTTCAGTAGTGGCAGCTCCCTCTTCCTGCCTGTCTCCAGATATGGTATTTAGACTTGAGCTTGCTAAGATTGAGGCTAGGAAGCAGGAGAATGAGACTAGGAGGCATGAGATTGAGGTTAGGAGGCAAGAGGATGAGACCAGGAGGCAAGAGGATGAGACCAGGACGCATGAGGCTGAGCTTAGGTACGACTCGGAGAAATATTGTGCTAAATTAGATTTAGATAAGACTCGTGCAGAGTCGACAGGGACTCATGAGGGCCAAGTAAGAGAACAGTTCTTAGCCCACTTATTCAAATTGGTGCCGGTATTTAGTGAAACTGAAGTCACAGAATTTTTTAATCGTTTTGAGAAGAAGTGTAGGGAGCATAATTGGCCTGAAGAGAAGTGGGCAGCTCTAGTCTCCTCAAGACTTACGGGTAAGGGTCTGAAGGCTTATGATGCACTGCCTTTAGAGTCTTGCATTGACTACCCAGAATTGAAGAGAGCTGTCCTACGGGCATACGAGTTGCAACCGGAAACATATCGATTGAAGTTTCGGGGTGTTACAAAGACTAGGGAGGCGACCTTTCTTGAACATGCCCGGGACTTAAAAGATACACTTAAAAACTGGACACGTTCTGAGAAAGCTGAGACGGCAGAACAGTTGACTGAGCTGTTTCTGCTCGAGCAGTTTTATAAGTGTACTGGTGCAGAAATGACTTTAAATATTAAAGAAAAGAACCCAAGAACTCTTCAAGAGGCAGCTGAGATGGCTGACCTCAGGTTGTCGCTAATCAGGGGATGTGAATCTCTAAAGCGTGTTGATGCAGTTCCCAAGGAGCGCGATACTCCAAACCCTCGAGCTCAGGACAATGTCTGTAGATATAAACCTCAGTTTAAAAGCCAAGATACCAGGACTGAACCAAAGACTACAGCCGTCCCATTACAGAAGGGTCAGAACTCCGCCCCTTATCGGAAGAGACCGATAGGGGAAGTGGAATGTTTTCATTGTAGAAAGAAGGGGCATTATGCAAAATCTTGTCCTAGTAAGCCGCCAACTGCAGCCGTGTCTTTGGTGCGCATCATAGGTGTGGCTGAAATGTCGTCTGGAATTACCCAGGGTAGTTTGCCAGCGGCAGGGTCACAGGCTATGTATAAGACTCAGGAAGGCTCGTCCCCTGTCCGTGATGTCTTTTGCGCCCATAGAGGGACCGGTAGGGTAAGTTGGGCGGGTTGCCAGCATAAGGTGGAAGTTTTGCGTGATACTGGAGCTTCACAGACACTTTTGAAGAAATTCACGGGGCGACCAATTAATGCGGCACGGGTGGTTGTTGTTCAGGGTATTAATGCGACCAGGTCATACCCGTTGGTTCGTGTGGAGCTGGAAGTTGATGGTGTGATTAAAGACTTAGATGTTGGGATCGTTGAGAAATTGCCAGTGGAGGGCGTCGACCTTCTTCTCGGCAACGACTTTGCGGTGCCTACTTTAGAAGTTCCACCCTTAGTCGTTGCCGAGAGGCCGGTCGACGTGAGTAGGGAGGAACAAGAGTGGGTAGTGAGTTGTCAACGCCAACAGATGGCATGTGTGGTAACTCGTTCCCAAGCATTTAAGGAATCACAGCCTATTTCCCAGGCCACAGAACAGCGGAGGAAGGGAATTAAGGAGAAGCGGAAGGCTGGGAAAAGTTTGAAGAGTTTAGAACCAGTGGCTCTCCCAAAAGACCCAATAGCAGGACCTTTGACCGAGTCTGTTGTAACTCCAGTGCCTAACACAGTTGATAAAGTAGTGGAGGAGGCAGAGACTCAGAGACAGCACCGTTACCTGCAGCGAGAAAACCGGATGTCTAAGTTGGATGTTGGGGGAGGGCATGAGTTGTTGACCAAGCAGTTAGACATGTTGGCTCCCACAGACATTCGAAAGTTGCAATTAGAGGATCCAGAGGCTTTGCAGTGTACCAATGGGGCTGTGGAGTTAGAAGAAGATAGGGATGCAAAGGCAGGGGATTTTTGTTTCGTTAATGGAATTTTATACCACCGATATCAAGATCCTAAAAGGAACTGGGAGGGCGGATCAGGTACAGTTGACCAGCTGGTCGTGCCAGAGGGCTGCAGGGAAAGTTTGCTTAGGTTGGCTCATGATTCTCCATTATCAGGACATTTGGGTGCCAAGAAAACGGTGGGGGGTTTTGGGGAAATTGTTTTGGTGGCCGGGGATGAAGTCTCATGTGCAGTCATGGATAAACTCATGTGATATTTGTCAACGTGTCGGGAAACTGAACCAAGTTATTCCTAAGGCTCCGTTACACCCTATTCCTGTGATTGGGCCACCCTTTAGTAAAATTATTGTTGACATGGTTGGTCCACTCCCTCCCACTAAGGCTGGAAATAAATTTTTGTTAACCATAATGGATGTTGCCACTAGATACCCCGATGCATACCCTATGAAAAATGGAATGGCTAAGACGGTAGTCAGTAACTTGTTGTGGTACTTCTCAAGGTACGGGTACCCGGAAGAGATTCAGTCTGATCAGGGATCTAATTTCACCTCCAACATGTTCAAGCAAACAATGCAACAGCATGGGATTCGAGCAGTAGTATCGTCAGCGTATCACCCTGAGAGTCAAGGGGTGCTTGAGCGGTGGCATGCTACACTTAAAAGCATGCTCAGGTGTTATTGTGCTGATAATGGTATGGATTGGGATCTTGGATTGCCTTATATGCTGTTTGCTGCTCGGGAGGTACCTGGTGAGAGCCTGGGATTTAGTCCAAAACGAGCTGATTTTTTGGACACCGTGTCAGGGGCCCCCTTAACATGCTGAAAGAAATTTGGGAGGGGACTGTGCAGCCTTGTCCATTATTAAAGTATGTGCTTGAAAGCCGTGAGCGCATGCTTAAGAGTCTGGAGATGGCAGGTAGTAATTTGACAGAATCACAAGCTTTGATGAAGGACAGGTATGATCGCAAAGTGAGGCTCCGGAAGTTCACTGTAGGACAAGACGTATTAATTTTGTTGCCTTTGGTTGGTAACCCCTTCTCTGCCAAGTACACTGGACCTTATAAAATTGTAGACAAAATTTCAGATTTAGATTACCTTGTTGCCACTCCAGACAGGAGGAAAAAGAACCAGTTATGTCACGTGAACCTTATTAAAGAGTATGTGAGGCGCCCCTCTGAGCCTCTCACTGTCCCTGTGTTGGCTTGTTGCGGCCGTGGTGGAGAAGGAGAGGGGGACAGTCAAGCTTCAGAGGAGGATAGCTGGGATCAACATGTTTCAGCGGATCAGTGGGCGGGGAACTCGAGCCTAAGGGCTGACGAGGCTATAGCTCATTTGCCTGAGCCGCAGTTTGATGCTATCCGTCAGTTGTTCGGTTCATACCCCACTGTATTTGCTGAACACCCAGGCCTCACTACTCAGGCTATGCATGATGTTGACGTGGGGGACCATATACCCTTTAAGTCAATCCCGTACCGTGTGTCCCCCATAAAACTACCAGCTCTGAGGGATGAGTTGGAGTATATGCTCGGTAGAGGGTTGATAGAGAAAGGCACAGTTAAGTGGACTTCCCCCGTAACACTGCAGCCTAAGCCAGATGGCAAGGTACGCTTTTGTATTGATTTCCGTAGGTTAAACGGTTTGACTCCAACTAACCCATATCCTCTTCCTCGGGTTGATGATAGTGTTGACAAAATTGGTAATGCTCGTTTTTTGTCTAAAGTAGATTTAGTAAAAGGTTACTGGCAAGTACCTTTGTCCGAGCGTGCTAAAGAGGTATGTGGTTTTGTTGTGGACGGGAGTACCTACCGGTGCAATGTTATGCCTTACGGACTTAAGAATGCACCAGCAACGTTTCAGAACCTGATGAATGAAATTGTAAAGGACATTCCGAATTGCACCGTATATTTGGACAATGTAATCATTTATGATGACGACTTTGAGAGCCATTGTGAGCACCTTGAGACCTTGTTCCTGAAACTTAGTGAAGCAGGTCTGGTAGTAAATTTGGCAAAGTGTGACTTCGTAAAAGCCACTGTGCAGTACCTTGGGTTTGTAGTGGGAAGGGGACAGGTGTGCCCTCCTCAGAACAAGGTACAGGCTATCAATAAATTTCCGCACCCAACAACCAAGAAGCAGATTATGAGATTCTTGGGTATGATAGGCTACTACAGACGCTTCATAAAAGGTTACTCAACGGTGTTGGCACCTCTCACAGATTTGTTATCTAAAGACAAATAGTTTTTGTGGGCACCTGAGTGTGAAAAGGCTTTCACTTTGGTGAAACATTTGCTATGTACTCACCCAATACTCAGGGCCCCAGACTTTAACAGGCCTTTTCAGCTGGCAACAGATGCTAGTGGTGTAGGGGCTGGTGCCGTCTTGCTACAGACAGACAATGAAGGTGTGGAACACCCAGTAAGTTTCTTTTCTAAGAAGTTCAATGCTGCACAAAAGAACTATTCTACAATAGAAAAGGAATTACTGGCGATTGTGCTGTCGCTCAGGCACTTCGAGGTGTATGTTCCAGCCTATGGCCCAGTCGTGGTTATCTACACTGATCATCACCCTTTGAGATTCCTGAATCAATTTCACAATCGCAATATGAGACTGACCAGGTGGTCTTTGATGTTGCAGGAGTATAACCTGGACATCCGTCATATTGCTGGATGTGACAATGTGATCACGGATTGTTTATCAAGGGTGGATGATCAGTCGTAGGCTATCACAGGCGTGTGGGTTTGAGTGGACGAAAATAGGCTGCCCTTATAGTGCAGCCGGGAAAACACATATTAAAATATAAAAATCATATAAAAACTCTTTCTTTTGATATAGGTAATCGTATAAGTTTGTCATAGCCTATAGAGTTTGAGTAGTCCACGAACTATCAACCCGTTGAGCTGCTGTAAGCTCGCTCTGGGAGCATGATATTGTGTCTTTTTGCTATTGTTGGGAGGAGTTATAAAATGTGATTTTTTTTTTTAATAATAAGATGTGCTTTGGTGATAAACTCAGCTTTGTTTTAGTGCCATGCGGTCGCTGGGTGTGAGGGGCTTGATGGGGTTCTGTGTTTGTCAGATTTTAGCTCAGGGTTGAGCGAGTAAAATCTTGGGGGAGGTGTGACGCATGTCCACGTGTGAGCATGCTGTACAGAACGCCTAGTCATGCCCCACTCTCGCTAGGATCGTCAGGGCAGGAACTTTGGCTGTAGTCTATGTAGAGTTTCCTAACTTAGTTCATGTGAGCCATTGTACTATAAGTATTATGAATATGTATTTTGTTTTCATCTGAGTCAACGAGTTCTATTTTATATCATTAGTTATACGTATTGTGTGTAAAACTTATTTGTAATGATGGGAAGAGAAACAGCCACAGTTAGGTGTCAGTGGGTACACCAGGCAGGAGGTAGGCCTAACTCACTAGCACTCCTCCCTCCCTCAATGCTAGGGGAGCCTTTGTGTATCCCAGAGGAGAGAGAGAAATTACGTAATGGTTGTCAGTGGGCGGTCCTTAGTAGTTCACGTTGGGCTCACTAGAGGGCCGGGTATAAAAGGGAATTCTAGCCATTTTTTCATCAGAACTCATTAGGCAGAGCGACTTCTCATTTCCCTTGCTAACTATATATATTCTTCTGACTGATGGGAACTTTCTCTACTACCTTACATTCTTATCTCCTCTTTTCCCTGCCCTGTTTAACTTCCATGGTCCCGTTAGTGCAGAGCTAGTCAGCCAACGTATTATCGCTTGAGTTCTCACGAGATACTTGCCTATTAGATAGCCTATTTTGGAAGGGTTGACTTAGAATAGGATTGATTTATGTTTGTTGCACTTGTATATGCATTTCCCTGTGTGTTATTATTATTATTCCTGTTTTCTTCTGGTCTAGGTAATGCTAGACTGGGGTAAGGCTTTTCTGTGTTACGAGTTGTTGTTTGATGCAGTGGTTAAGCGATAAACCTGCATACTCGTTTCGGTTCAGTGAAGCCTAGGTTGTCTTCGCGGCTGACTGTGTTGAGTTAATAATTTACAGTGCGTGAGGGCAAGAGCCTAACCACCCTGTATTTTATTAACAGTTTGTTTTTACTTTGTCAAGGAGCCGGGAGAAAACCAGATACAAGGGATCTGGATTTCTCAAAGTGCACTTGTTAGTTTTAACATAATACTTTAAACAGTCGTGAGGACTTCGCTAGGCTACGAGCCGTTTTTGCTCAGTCACTGCTACCTTTTTGCCTACAGTACCCCAGCTAGACTTTACTCGATTAGTAGATACAGAATAGTATTGAAGCTTTCCTTATGTATGATATTGTTTATGCACTATTGATTTCATGTGTTGCAAGCTTGGCTACTTTAGTGATTAGTGGCCCACGAGCACAATCCGAGTAGGCTATTGCCGTTGCATTTGCGGAGTACTTCCTTTTAATGTTTGCCATTTACTATTGCATATTCTTTTAATTATTCTTATGCCATTTTAAGCCTTTAATAGTATTTAATTGCCAGTGTTTTTGCTTATTGAATTACTGTTCAAAATCCGATACGTACTTCCTACGAGCATCCGAGAAGCATCCAACTTTTTTCAGAAGATTCCTTGCTCGATGCTTAACACCTTACGAGCGGCCTATGCGGTTTATTTATGTGTACCGCACAGCGGGGTGTTTTTAGCCAAAATAGGGCTGTTTACGTGATCATTTTCATGCCTAAATAAGACCCAGAACGTAAAACAAGTACCTATCCCTGAAAGGGCATAAACAGAGCTTTCGAATGACACCATAACGATCCTTGTATGATGGATAGTTTTCTTGCAATAACCGTGCAACGCGAGTGCAAAAAGCAGGTAATTCGGTACTTTCAGTACATAATTGAGTATGTAGCGAGTGAGAGAGGGAGGAGGGAGCTGAGATTTGTGTCAGTAGGTTCGCCGCGGTGGTCTGGAGCAGTCATACGCTCGCTAGTCTCCTGCCACCACTTGTCTCTCTCTCTCAGCCACATTACGTGCTGAAATTGCCACTCGAGTTATGTCGAGCGCCGCCACATAGTCCAGCTTTATTTAACTCGACTTATGTTGCTCGCCGCTAATTAAGGGTTAAGGACTATTAATTAACGTAACGTAATAGTGCCGATCCGAAGTAGAGGGTGGTGGACTTCTTAAGTTCATAGTCAAGGGTGGATTACTTCGGCTTCGGCCAACACTATTCTTTTGTGTTGTTGTTTTTTTCTTCATTGTTTGATTGTTTACCAGACTAGATAATTCCTGTCTCTTTATTAGTCTGTTGTTGAACACTAATACCGAGTTCTTGTATACCCCGTTATAGCAGATTGAACTCTGGAGGGTATTGGTGTTTTTTGTTCAGCTGGCAGTACTCAGGGGTTGGGATCGTGTGTTTCCGTTGTGGCAGCGAGCCGTATTCGAGTCCTGATTGAGAGCCCTTGTGTACCCGAGTGCCAGTTCGTAACAACACACACACAACCTCCTCCACCTACCTCCGAGTCAGTCTGTCAGTCTCGGACAGGGGTCCGGATCTACCAGGAGTGGGTGCCGAGCATACCCCCAAACGGGGTCGAAAAGTGGGAGGGGGCGGAAATGGGGAGCCGTCTCCTTCCAATATAGTGAAGGCCGCCGCCTCCCTCTGCCCATCTTGGTGTGTGTGTGTGCCTGGGTGGGTGGGTGGGTGGGTGGGTGGGTGTGGCGGGCCAGGAGGAGGAGGAACACGTGCCTGCCCTCTCTCTCTCTCTGTCTCTCTCTCCTCGGCCTCCTACCTCCGGGGCACGCCTGCCTGCCTGTCTGCCTGTCTGCCTGCCTGCCTGCCTGCCTGCCTGCCTGGGCCAATTTCTCTTTTAATACATTTCGATACTTGGGGTCTAAGGTGATATACCCTAGGCAGAAATGGACCCCAGTCCGCCCTACCCCCTTCGAAAATACTGGGACCTAGCTGCAGCTAATAGGTACTTGGAAAGGAACATTACCTGTGAACAAGACTGTCAACAGAGGCCTGTACGCACGGTCGAGTTGGACAATAATCTCGCTACATTGAATGACAGAAATGGCACATGGGCCAAGATATGTAGGGCTTAAAATCTACTTGCTGGCTCCGCCAGATCCTTTTATTGTGAAATTGCTTCTTTCATGAAAAATAAATCAACCATCTTTCCGGACAAGAGAGACCAACAACTTCGAGAATCGGTAATCAAATTCGCCAACAAATGTAGAGCTTTTAAAGAGTTGAACAGGTGGAGCAAGTTCTTCAGCGACAGAGGAGAAATTGGGCGACAACAGATCCCCGACGCTTCCATCCTTCGAATGTTTTAGATATAGCTACTAACAATCTAGAGAAAGATGAACCAGGAAAGATACATAAAGCTTGATGAATTAACTGTTAACAGATTACAAAAACAGGAAGAGATTAAAGGCGAAAAAGATAAACGGGAGCAACGAATTATCAGTCCTCATTAATAATTTAATCCCGTTCTAAAAACAGGGAGCATTTTCATTTATGTGAATATATGACCTGTGATTTCGTATTCTATTTAACAGTAAATTGTGAATAGCAAAACTTAACAACAAGGTCGGTATATAAAGACGATTGAAAAGGGAGGAGTTGCAGCATCTCCGTGTTTATTGTTGTCAGAATTGTTGTGCGAACAACACGCTTGGTATGGATTACATACGCATATATTTCATTTATGGGGCTTTAAAACACACTTGGTATGGATTATATACGCATATATTTCATTTATGGGGCTTTAAAACACACTTGGTATGGATTATATACGCATATATTTCATTTATGGGGCTTTAAAACACACTTGGTATGGATTATATACACATATATTCATTTATGGGGCTTTAAAACACACTTGGTATGGATTATATACGCATATATTTCATTTATGGGGCTTTAAAACACACTTGGTATGGATTACATACGCATATATTTCATTTATGGGGTTTAAAACACACTTGGTATGGATTATATACACATATATTTCATTTATGGGGCTTTAAAACACACTTGGTATGAATTATATACACATATATTTCATTTATGGGGTTTAAAACACACTTGGTATGGATTATATACGCATATATTTCATTTATGGGGCTTTAAAACACACTTGGTATGGATTATATACACACATATTTCATTTATGGGGCTTTAAAACACACTTGGTATGGATTATATACACATATATTTCATTTATGGGGCTTTAAAACACACTTGGTATGGATTATATACACATATATTTCATTTATGGGGCTTTAAAACACACTTGGTATGGATTATATACGTATATATTTCATTTATGGGGCTTTAAAACACACTTGGTATGGATTATATACGCATATATTTCATTTATGGGGCTTTAAAACACAATTGGTATGGATTACATACGCATATATTTCATTTATGGGACTTTAAAACACACTTGGTATGGATTATATACACATATATTTCATTTATGGGGCTTTAAAACACACTTGGTATGATTATATACGCATATATTTCATTTATGGGGCTTTAAAACACACTTGGTATGGATTATATACACACATATTTCATTTATGGGGCTTTAAAACACACTTGGTATGGATTATATATGCATATATTTCATTTATGGGGCTTTAAAACACACTTGGTATGGATTATATACACATATATTTCATTTATTGGGCTTTAAAACACACTTGGTATGGATTATATACGCATATATTTCATTTATGGGGCTTTAAAACACACTTGGTATGGATTATATACACATATATTTCATTTATGGGGCTTTAAAACACACTTGGTATGGATTATATACACATATATTTCATTTATGGGGCTTTAAAACACACTTGGTATGGATTATATACGTATATATTTCATTTATGGGGCTTTAAAACACACTTGGTATGGATTATATACGCATATATTTCATTTATGGGGCTTTAAAACACACTTGGTATGGATTATATACACATATATTTCATTTATGGGGCTTTAAAACACACTTGGTATGGATTATATACGTATATATTTCATTTATGGGGCTTTAAAACACACTTGGTATGGATTATATACGTATATATTTCATTTATGGGGCTTTAAAACACACTTGGTATGGATTACATACGCATATATTTCATTTATGGGGCTTTCAAACTATTGCACGTAACATAACATTTCTTAATTCAATATTTCTTTAGGTTACCAATAATACAATCTTGACAAATATTGCCAATCAATAATATAAGGTCCATTGATTTCTTAATATATTTAGTTACAAACCTACTTTACAATAGCATTATTGGTAACGCTAGATGTTATACATCCTTAATAACCAATAAAGAGGGTAATCTTATTCTTGCTAAATAATTGACTCACACAAAACCTGTAGAGCGAGACTGATATAAAAAACCTTGTCATTTTATAGCTAGTAGATCATTTTGCTAAGTGAGTTAGTGAGACAAAGGCAGAACTGCCTGTGACGAGTGCCTTCCCCATAGTTGAAAGAGTGACGGAGCCAAAATCAAGGAATGTTCGAGCCAAAATGCCTGGACACACGGAGTTTAAAGTAATTACAGTCATAGGATGAGTGGAAAATGATCACAGACTGCTAGGTAGATAATTGTATCTCCGAAACTATTTGGTTTATCGTAATTCTGAAGTAACCGTTGGAATCCTCATAAAATTCCGCTTCCATATATGTATGCAAATACAACTATTTGTTGTCAATATTTTTAGCTAGCGCGAGTTGGAAATAAGGTATTTCGATTGTTATGTCATAATACTTGTTATGGAGTGCCCCAATGTGTTTGTTTTGTAATTATTCTATGTTTTTATTTGCTTATCTTCAAGTTCAATCAATACCAAAGCCGATGGTAGCTCATTTATCGAAATACAAGGATGTGTTGGTAGATAAAAACGTCAAAAAATCAAATTATTGCCGGGCGCGAAACTGGCTTATTAAGTTTTAAGTTTAAAAAAGGCCTCCACTCATTAATAGGCTTGCAACACTGCTCTCTCTCTCTCTCTCTCTCTTTCTCTCTCTCTCTCTCCTAATCCTGCCATAGACATTAGTTCCAGGGCAGTATTTCCCTTTCCAATGTTCCCTTACCTTTGTACTCTCTCTGTGAGGTCTTTCCTAATTTGAAAACAAATAGACACAGACAGACACAATGTGTGTGTGTGAGAGAGAGAGAGAGAGAGAGAGAGAGGCAGACTCACCTTCTATGGTGTCGATCAAAAATTAAAAAAGTACAACGATTGCAATGTTTGCATGCAGGGACTCTCTCTCTCTCTCTCTCTCTCTCACACACACACACTGTGTCTGTCTGTCTGTCTGTCTCTCTTTCTTTCTCTCTCTCTCTCTCTCTCTCTCTCTCTCTGAGTCAAAGATTTGTTTAGCTAACATCTTGCCCATAATCAACAGCAATAAGCGCGCTCACGCTGTCCTATTAAAGAAATCAAGTTATCAATTATTTTTCCATGACATCTTTCACCCACAAAAATTTAGGAGAGAACAAATTTAGGAGAGACTACCTGGCCGGGCTGCTCCAACCTAGAGAGAGACTACCTGGCCGCACCCTGCACCGTCTAGAGCAGGGGTGGGGAACGTCCGGCCCGGGGGCCTGATCAACCTAGAGAGAGACTACCTGGCCGCACCCTGCACCGTCTAGAGCAGGGGTGGGGAACGTCCGGCCCGGGGGCCTGATCAACCTAGAGAGAGACTACCTGGCCGCACCCTGCACCGTCTAGAGCAGGGGTGGGGAACGTCCGGCCCGGGGGCCTGATCAACCTAGAGAGAGACTACCTGGCCGCACCCTGCACCGTCTAGAGCAGGGGTGGGGAACGTCCGGCCCGGGGGCCTGATCAACCTAGAGAGAGACTACCTGGCCGCACCCTGCACCGTCTAGAGCAGGGGTGGGGAACGTCCGGCCCGGGGGCCTGATCAACCTAGAGAGAGACTACCTGGCCGCACCCTGCACCGTCTAGAGCAGGGGTGGGGAACGTCCGGCCCGGGGGCCTGATCAACCTAGAGAGAGACTACCTGGCCGCACCCTGCACCGTCTAGAGCAGGGGTGGGGAACGTCCGGCCCGGGGGCCTGATCAACCTAGAGAGAGACTACCTGGCCGCACCCTGCACCGTCTAGAGCAGGGGTGGGGAACGTCCGGCCCGGGGGCCTGATCGACCTAGAGAGAGACTACCTGGCCGCACCCTGCACCGTCTAGAGCAGGGGTGGGGAACGTCCGGCCCGGGGGCCTGATCAACCTAGAGAGAGACTACCTGGCCGCACCCTGCACCGTCTAGAGCAGGGGTGGGGAACGTCCGGCCCGGGGGCCTGATCAACCTAGAGAGAGACTACCTGGCCGCACCCTGCACCGTCTAGAGCAGGGGTGGGGAACGTCCGGCCCGGGGGCCTGATCAACCTAGAGAGAGACTACCTGGCCGCACCCTGCACCGTCTAGAGCAGGGGTGGGGAACGTCCGGCCCGGGGGCCTGATCAACCTAGAGAGAGACTACCTGGCCGCACCCTGCACCGTCTAGAGCAGGGGTGGGGAACGTCCGGCCCGGGGGCCTGATCAACCTAGAGAGAGACTACCTGGCCGCACCCTGCACCGTCTAGAGCAGGGGTGGGGAACGTCCGGCCCGGGGGCCTGATCAACCTAGAGAGAGACTACCTGGCCGCACCCTGCACCGTCTAGAGCAGGGGTGGGGAACGTCCGGCCCGGGGGCCTGATCAACCTAGAGAGAGACTACCTGGCCGCACCCTGCACCGTCTAGAGCAGGGGTGGGGAACGTACGGCCCGGGGGCCTGATCAGGCCCTCGGGATAATTTGATCAGGCCCTCAAGGCAATATACAGGTGTTCTGAAATGTGCTAATTTGCTTGCAATTTAATTTGTATTAAAACCAAATTTAGTCTTTGTGTATGTTTAAATCGAAAAGTACAGACTCCTTGAATTTATAGTCACAATATCATAGAAGTTAACATTTGCGTAAGCGATCGCATGTGTCACAATTATAGCTACTTTACATCGCAATGTAAGGGGTAGGCTTTATAATTGTCGTTAAGCTACTAAACTTGTATATCTGTATGAGTTGAACATACATAGAATAATTAAACACTCGTCACGTATAACTAAATGAATTCATGTAACGGATATCAAATTTTGGATCCAAGACATACATTATACACACTCATAAGTAATTGTGAGTTTGAGAGTTCCAGTTTAGAGCAAAAATAGGGAATTAGGGAGTTAGATGCAAAAATGGTCTGAAGTTAACTTTCTGAACATCTGTGTAACCAATATTTAATCCACATCAATATTATTGAAACCTCTAGCATTGAGATTTTATTGGTGGGTCCTATTTTTATAGGAACTTATTGGTGCGTCATTTTTCACAACCTGTGTGTATGAAATGTTTTTCATTTGGTAATTAAACACAGTTAAACACAAATGGATCTGTAGTTATAAACTCTTATACATCGCAATGTATGGTTCAGGTTTTATAATTAATTAAGTGGTGAGTTCCTAATGAATATTACCTTTGTAATATCAAAAGGTTGTACAACCGTGTAGGCCCTACACATATAATTTGGTTGTCAAATACAGTTAAACACAAATGAAGGTATAATTATAATAATTGATTGGGATGAATAGTTTGAAAAATTACCATCAATACACACTGAACTCATGTTCACATGTTCGGTGAATGTAGTCAATTATTCAAAAACTAATCCCTTGGGTTTAGATGAATTTGAGTAATTAAAATACTGGTGTTAAATAGTTTATAAATCAAGAGTAATTTTTAATAGTTTGAGTAAAGAGTTAGACGTGTTTCGAGTATAGAATTGACTGTTGGAATGTTAATCTAATTATATATAGCTATTCTAGCAGATGTGTAGTGAGTGTCTGTGTGTGTGAATTGGAGAAATTAGATATCCAAAACAATATGGATAGAAGAGGTTGGATTAATGTAGTATTAATTACTCAAAACACCTAGGGTGAGGTGAGGAAGGTTACATTTTAATTTCCCTCACTGCGTAGTGTCATGATTGGGCGTTGGAGTGAGTTTGGAGTTACTTTGAATTCTGTCCTACGTTTGTGGTATTTAACCTGGTGTATAGAACTGTTTTCCTGGGTACTCCGTACACATTCCACATTATCTCCTTGTAAACCCCCAATGAGAACTTGATCCATGTGTGGTAGGATAATAAGTTTCACTTTTGACATAGCTTCTAAACCTAGAAGCATGTCGGTGTTTGTTGGGAGTTTCGAAATTACATAGAAAGGCAGATTAGATGTGTGCACTTCTGTAAATTCTACTGAAAGGGTAACCTTAGCTAAGGTTTCTAGGTGGTTTCCACTCACAGACATAATCTCGATATCTGGATAAGATTCTTCGAGGTTCAAGTCCTTCAAGCTTTTAAATTTAGCAAGGCTTATGAGGTTTACTGGAGAGTCTGTGTCAAGGGATAGTTCTATATCATGAGTACCACACCTAGGAGGTAACATGAGTGTGTTTTCATTAACACTGTAAATTGTGACAGTTTTACGTTTGGGTGTTTGACAGGATGCATGTTTTAGCTCAGGCAAAGCAAAGGCCATTTTCTCACCAACAGTAATAATTGTGGGAGTTGGTGGATGTGGGAGGAGTGGGCGTGCTAGCGCGGTGGCTATGTAGTGATATGAAAGAGAAAGTCAGCTGGTGTTGTCTGACGTTCGTTTCGTTAGGGGGATGCATGTAGGGGAGGAGGGGGATAGTGTGCGGAAGGACCATGTAGTAAGAGGATGAGGGGGGGGGTGTTGCGGGATGAGATTTTGGTAGTGAGATAGCGTGTATGTGTGTGTGTTCACTTATTTTCACTGTGGTGAGTTTTTAAATTAATGATAATACATCATGCATACCTGTTGTATTTTGTTAACTCAAATGAAGCGTCGATATGTGCAGAGATGTGGTGTGTAGTGATGTTTCGTCGTACGTCAGGCAGGCCAGGGCGTTGTTGTGTCTGCGGGCTGTTGAAGGCGTCTTGATGTCTGGCAGGTCCTATTCACTTTGACTGGGTGTTTTCTTGTTTGCTTGTTAGTTTGCTTGTAGCTTGGAGTGGTGAGTAGTGATGATGATGGGGTAGAGATGGTAGGCGGGCTGATGTAGCCTACATGAACTTGCTATAGACTTGTAGTGATGAAACAGGCAGATATACACAGGAACTGTCTGTAGACTTGAAGGTGACGACGGGCGGATGTAGTTTGTAAACAGGAAGTGATGTGTTGAGGTAGGCAGGAAGCTGGTTGGGGCGATGAGTAGACAAGGTAGTGCTGAAGATTGGGTGAAGATTTGCTTGATTGTAGGTCGATTGTTTGAGTATTGGAGTCAGGTAGGGCCAAGTGTTAGTTATGATTCCAAGTGTATGTTCTTTTAATGCAAGGTGGCGTATGGCAGTGTCTAGCTGTAGCCAAGATGAGAGACGGGAGTAGCTGGGATGTGTGTTCTTCTCTGATTGAGATCCCAAGGTAGATTGAGTTCTCTGTGTCAGTGCGTATAGAAGAGTGAGCCCTTAAACTACCGTTTCCGGTATATATAAGGCGTTTATGCTGACACACCTTTCACTAGGTGGGTCAATTGCTGATTCGAGTTGTGTATTGTTTACAGCCTGTGTTGTCATTTGTTTTGCTTACTGTGACATTCTGTGGTGTCTAAGATGATGAAATGTTGACTATCAGGTGTTTATACCTTGCAAGTATAAACACTATAGATAGTTATATTTCTGTGAAGAGATTGATTGGGGATATTACTGTGTAGTGATTGTGTGAGTAATTAAAGGGTTAAATGGGTTAGTAGATTATATATTATGGGTTATAATACATATATATATATATCAGTCATCTTCTAGAATATTGATGGAACATAGGGTGACATAATAAGTGATTGAGGCTGGGTTACCTTGGTCCCATAATGGGGCCATTGCCGCTAGAAAAGTACTCATCGCATGATGTGGTGTTCATCTACTACTTTAACGAGCAGTGTGACCTGGAAGATGGTGAATGTGAACTAAAGGCCCAAAAGAAATTTGTCGAGGGCAGAGCGGAAGAAATTGAGGTGTTCCGGAAGCATTATTGGGCACACATTAGAAAGTATGTCAATGATAATCACAATGAGGGCCCCATTACTGCTGAAATTCACACTGATTTCCAGATATATTTCTGCGATGGCAGAACATTGCCTCCAGAGACCACCAACATCGATTGAATGATAAAGACCATCAGTATCACATTCAAAGGGCAAAGCAAAGGAAATTGGAATGCATGAAACCAAAAGGCGAAAGTATTGAGTCATTTGAACAAAAAGATGGAGCTTGTTGCAGGGACTTCAGGTGTAAAAAGTGGGCAGTCCGCAGATGCACCAGCGGTTGTGTTGTCTGCAGATTCCCTACTGGCACTCAGCTACCACGATAAGCAACTGGCTGCTCAAAAACGTATTACCGTTGAAACTAAGAAGCGCAGACGACTGGAAAAAAGGCAAAATAAATTGAATGAAGTTGCCTCAAAAAGACAAGAGAGACTACACAAAAAGGATCAGAAATTACAGTTAAAGCTCGAGGCCGCCAATGTTCGTAAAAGGAAACGGTAGGCAAAGGTAGCAGCAAATGATTCTACCGTAAAAACCCAAAGAACTCAAGAATTGAGAATCCTGAAGAGCTCAAAGCAGTGCCTACCACCAATAATGAACACTTTGGGTGGCATAACCGATGAAGAAAGGATACCCCAGACTTCTGAAGGAAATCGAGAAGCGTGACGAAACCAACGGAAGGAACAAGGGAAGCGGGACGAAAACTTGCTGAATGAATTTGCAATAATGATACAGGGAGCGCCACCTAGAAAAAAAGCAAAACTATTAGAATAAATACTAATAAGACAAACAGTTCTTTTATTTCACCGTTTTATGTGCAAATACACCGCCGGAGGCGTCCCACCGGAGGCCAAGCCACGGAGGGCGAAGCCCGGGCTTGTTATAATACATATATATATATATATATAGAGATATATATCAGTCATCTTCTAGAATATTGATGGAACATAGGGTGACATAATAAGTGATTGAGGCTGGGTTACATGTGTATATTTGAGTATAATATGCATGTTACACAGGTTAGTAAGGCACGTAAGGCACTATATGAATAGCCTATTCTCTTACTAAGAAATTCAGGTTAGTAAGGCACTATATGGAGAGCCTATTCTCTTACTAAGAACGAAGTGGCTACGGGACACCTCCGCCCTTCTGCCTCGTGTGTCCTGCCCAGATACGAGTCACAGCCATCGCCGCGCTATACGACTACGGGACACCACAGTGAGGCTGGGCTACGGGACACCACTGGTAATAGGAGCACCCTGCACCGTCTAGATCTCCGCTTCTCCTGTGTGCTCCGCCCTTCTGCCTCGTGTGTCCTGCCCAGATACGAGTCACAACCATCGCCGCGCTATACGACTACGGAACACCACAGTGAGGCTGGGCTACGGGACACCACTGGTCATAGGAGCACCCTGCACTGTCTATAGCTCCGCTTCTCCTGTGTGCTCCGCCCTTCTGCCTCGTGTGTCCTGCCCAGATACGAGTCACAGCCATTGCTGTGCTATACGACGCATTATACGAAGCATGACCTAGACAATACGACGCATTATACGAAGCATGACAGAGAGAGAGAGAGTTACACACTCACTCTCTCTGAGTCAAAGATTTTTTAGCTAACGTCTTGCCATAATCATCAGCAATGAGTGCGCTCACTCTGTCCTGTAAAAGAAATCGAGTTGTCAATTATTTGTCCACGACATCTTTCACCCACAAAATTTAGGAGAGAAACTACCTGGCCGGGCTGCTCTACCTAGAGAGAGACTACCTGGCCAGGCTGCTCCACCCAGAGAGAGCGACTACCCGGCTGGGTTGCTGTGGCGTCGCCGCTGTACGGGTCCTTGTCGTGATTTTCACACACAAAGCTTTAGGCGATCTTCTACTGTCCAACGTGAGTTGATGGAACTTGAGTTGGTGGTGAACCTTTTTTCAGGAGGGTCTAAATTTTTGTGGGTGAAAGATGTGGACAAATTACAAGCCATCTTTTTTTCGAGAAAGCTACTTAAAATAATATGAGGGCGGTGTACAAATAAAAACTGTTTAGAATTTATATTTTATTATTATATCCTTTTTGGGGGTTATATATTGGTTGTTTGCTATGTAGTCACCTATATCTCCCACTTTCTTAACTTTAGGATCGAGTGACCTAAATCTTACTAAAACATTCAGATTAGTAAGGCACGTAAAGCACTATATAAATAGCCTATTCTCTTACTAAGAAATTCAGGTTAGTAAGGCATTATATGGATAGCCTATTCTCTTACTAAGAACGAAGTGGCTACGGGACTACGAAGCATGACAGAGAGAGAGAGAGAGAGAGAGTGTGTAACTCTCTCTCTCTCTCACACACACACACACTGTGTCTGTCTCTCTCTCTCGTCCCGCTTCTCTTTTTCCTTCCGTTGGTTTTCGTCACGCTTCTCGATTTCCTTCAGAAGGCGTTCGTCTCTCTTCTCTTGTTCCCTTCGATGGGTTTCGCAGCTTTCTTCAAATGACTTCCGTAACTGCTCACACTCTTCGAGTTGCTCATCCATCTTCTTTACCGCCATATCGAAATCCTCGACGGATATCTTCAGTACTGCCTTCATGTCTTCTGGAGCGAATTGGGCCTCAACTTCAGCGTCACACTGTCCTAAATCTATTTACTTTCGCTGGAGCTCAATGTCAGCCTCATTGTCTTCTTCTTGAATTATGATTCCGGTGTCTATCAACCTCGAATATTCGTCAGCTAACGACACTTGTTCCAAAAACACGTTAGAGTATACGACGTTATCTAACACACATGGTCCCTTTTCCTTCTTCTGGATAAAAATACTCAGCGCATGCCAACTTGTGACCCGAAAGCAGGCAACATATAATTGCCCATGAGAAAAGCACCGTGTGTGGTAGAGGTAAAGGCCGCAATGTTGGATGGTCTGGCCCTGCGCCTTATTAATTGTCATTGCAAAACTTAGCTTTGCAGAAAATTGGAACCTGGAAAATGCCACCGGGGAATCGTTGGCCACCAACTTTACCCTGGGAATGCAAACCTGCTCGCCATCGTAAGTGCCACCCAGAACCCTACCAACAATGATGGTCTTCTTCAGGTTGTCAACGATAATTCGTGTACCGTTACAGAGTCTGGGTGGGGATAGATTCCGTATTACCATTACCACGGCACCCACTTTCAGCTTGAGTTGGTGTTCTGGTAACGAAGAAGGGTTTAGTTCATTGAGCTTGGAAACCTGATACTCCACATTGTCTTCCGAATTCAGTTTGTCTTCACTCAGATGAATCTTCTCCTCTGGCAGCATATCTAAGATCATAATGTTGATTTCGGAAACGTCAACGTTGAGAGGCGATATGATGGTACGACCGGCAAAATAGCGATGATCCCCAATGTGATCGGCGATATCAGGGTAAACACTCTTGATGAACTCTGTCTGGGTATGATAGAGAACGGCAAAGTTTTTGGGGATAACGAAATGTGGAGAGCTGCTCTGACCTATCTGTAGTAGCCGGCTGGCAAAGGTCGTGTCTTTCCAGTATGCCCATCCTGTGATAAATTTGCCCCTTGATCTTGTAACACATTGCGGATTCTGACATATTCTCGAGCTTTCCTGATGGGGCAAAAGACGTGAAGCAGAAGGTTAAAGAAATCGTGTTGTCAATTATTTGTCCACGACATCTTTCACCCACAAAAATTTAGGAGAGAAGAACTACCTGGCCGGGCTGCTACACCCAGAGAGAGACTACCTGGTCGGGCTACTCCACCCAGAGAGAGCGACTATCTGGCAGGGTTGCTCTATACCCAGAGAGAGACTACCTGGTCGGGCTGCTCCACCTAGAGAGAGCAACTACCTGGCCGGGCTGCTCCACCTAGAGAGAGCGACTATACCTGGTCGGGCTGCTCCTCCCAGAGAGAGCGACTACCTGGCCGGGCTGCTCCACCTAGAGAGAGCGACTACCTGGTCGGGCTGCTCCACCCAGAGAGAGCGACTACCTGGTCGGGCTGCTCCACCCAGAGAGAGCGACTACCTGGCCGTGTTGCTGCGGCGTCGCCGCTGTACGGGTCCCTGTCGTGATTTTCACACACAAAGCTTCAGGCGATCTTCTGCTGTCCAACGTGAGTTGATGGAACTTGAGTTGGTGGTGAACCTTTTTTCAGGAGGGTCTAAATTTTTGTGGGTGAAAGATGTCGTGGAAAAATTACAAGCCTTCTTTTTTTCGAGAAAGCTACTTAAAATAATATGAGGGCGGTGTACAAATAAAAAAACTGTTTAGAATTTATATTATATTATTATTATATCCTTTTTGGGGGTTATATATTGGTTGTTTGCTATGTAGTCACCTATATCTCCCAATTTCTTAACTTTAGGATCGAGTGACCTAAATCTTACTAAAACATTCAGGTTAGTAAGGCACGTAAGGCACTATATGAATAGCCTATTCTCTTACTAAGTAATTCAGGTTAGTAAGGCATTATATGGATAGTAGGGTGGCCCTTATTTTCGAAAGTAAGAAATCCTAACCTCTCACCCCCTGGCTTTGTTCCATTCCTAAATTTTGTGACGATTGGAGCATATTTATAGGTAGTCCAGCAAAATCTGTTTGGCTGTTTTTGTGCTGGTTGGCGGAACTTACCTGGCACGCACCAAAACCCAGACACAGCAACAAGACTCCTTCAAGACTATCTCGACACATTACATGAATGGTGCACTACAAACAGACTCAATTTAGCCCCAGCTAAATCCACTGCAACCATCCTCACAAACTGGACAGGAGATCACGATTACGCCCCGGGACTCAGCATAAACAACACACCCCTAACACACACACACACACACACAAAATCCTAGGAGTAACATACGACACCCAAATGACATTCAAACAGCACACCACAAACACAAAAAAGAAACTGACACCCAGACTTAACGCCCTCAGATCACTTGCCCACACGAAATTTGGACACAACAAAGAAACCACCACCACAGTCTACAAACAATACATAAGATCAGTAATGGAATACGCAAGCCCGGCCTGGGCTTCTAACCTAGCTGAAACTCATAATAAGACCTTACAGACTATTCAAAATAAAGCCCTGAAAATCATCACAGGATGCACAGCTACTACACCCACAGATCACCTACATCAAGAAACCAAAGTCCTCAAAGTCAAAGATCATCTAGACATGAGAGGCACTCAATTCCTGGCAGCAGCCTCCACGAATCAACACCACCCACTACACTACATGGCAACACACCCACAGACACCAAGAAATATCAAAACAACACCCAGCACACGCTATCACACACAAATACTGTCTTCTCTCCCTCCCTGCCCACCCCAAACCAACTTCCAGAAGCACATCCATACTCATATCACTCGCCGTGCCATCCACTCACTCATAGAGAACACGCAGCTGCAAGCACGACCTCCCGAAATCCATCCTTCTGAATCCTCCCTTCCTTGCGAGGACAGAGTCCATCTGGCCAGGCTGAGATGCGGACACCATCCAGCTCTTCTGAGCTATCAGAAGAGACTGGATGAATCCGTCGTCGACACCTGCCCAGGCTGTAACACAGCACCCTATACCATTAAACACATCATAGAAGTCTGCATTTCACACAACCACTTACGCCAACAACACAATTTACACTCTTTGAGAGCTCTGTGGGAAAGCCCGACCGTGGCCATGACCCCCATATGGGTCGGAAAGGACAGGATCACCGTTAGGGGGGAGCAACACATCATCAAAAAGCTGGAAGGTCTATTCCAAACCTGGAAAGACCTAAAACGCTTGAGGGATCGAAGGACACCAGGGAAGGTGAAGAAGGAGGAAGCTTTCCGTGACTCAATGGACGACCTCTTTGATATCGCTCACGCGGACGCCCTGTCTCTCATTATCCTTCAAGAGGACAAGGAATTTTTCCTTGCTCAGCGAGAGAAGGGCCATAGAGCCTTCATGGGGTCCGCGGACAATTCCCTGGCCTCCAAAGAACGGAGAGCTGCGGAGAAGAAAGAGGCTGAGGAAAGGCGTCGGGAGAAGGCCCGTGAAGAAATGAAGGCAACCACCTCAGCGGCCATCTTTGCTTCTTCAAGCAGCAGTGCTGAAGGAGAGGACAGCAGCAGTGCTGAGGGAGAGGACAGCATCCGTGTTCAGGAGGCAAAATCCTGCTCTCCACCCAAGCAACCACGAAGAGCTACAAAAAACATAGTTTAACCATCTCTCGCAGCTGCATTGGATTGTACTCAGCTTTCCGACCGAAAAGCCACCATCGTGCTGACAGAAGCTGCAAAAAGCCTCGGCCATGACACTACGGACCTGGCCATCAACCGCACAACCATTGCCCGGTCTCGACGTCAAGCCAGGAGACGTTTCGCGGAAAACCTCAAAAAGGACATCCAAGCGGATGCCCCCTTCACTGTCCATTGGGATGGAAAACTCCTTCAAGCCCTGACAACCAAGGAGCATGTGGATCGTCTGCTTATCATGATATCCGGAGTAGGAGTCAGCCAGCTCCTCGGCGTCTCTAAACTCCCTTCGGGGACCGGTGAAGCGCAAGCTCAAGCTGTTTTCCATGCTTTCGAGGAGTGGGGAGTGACCGAGAAAGTGGTCGCCATGTCTTTTGACACGGCCGCTGCAAACACGGGACATCGGAGCGGCGCATGCGGCCTTCTGGAACAGAAGATCGGAAGGGATCTTCTTTACTTGGCCTGCCGCCACCATATCATGGAAGTCATCTTGGCTGCTGCTTTTGGAGCTGTGATGGGAGGAGGGACTTCCGGGCCCGAAGCGCTCCTATTCAAGAGGTTTCAAAGCCAGTGGGATTTAATCGACAAGGAAGCATTTCAACCTGGGACTACGGATGATGCGGTGAACGCAGCGATAACTCCAACTCATCGAGGTCCTCGGGCATATACCTCCTCGTGGAGTTCGATTCCGAGCTACTGGTCCCATGCACCATGCACGATGGATGAGCAAGATCACTTACGGTTTCAAGGTTTGGATGTTCAAGAACCAATTCCGACTGACAAACCGTGAGGAGAAAGCTTTGAGGGATCTCTGCATCTTCGGAGCTCTTCTCTACGTCGAGGCATGGATCACCTCTCCTTCTTCAAGCTCCTAGGAGGGACTTGCACCTCATCAAGGCTCTCGTCGACTTCCCTAACCAAGAGATCAGCAAGGCTATATCAGAGAAGATTAAAAGGCACCTCTGGTACCTTGGAGAAGAAACTACAGTCCTGGCCCTTTTTGATGATGCCGTATCCGTTCGAACGAAGAAGGATATGGTCAAGGCAATGTCGGGAGAAATGGCAGAGAGAGACTATACCCGGCTGGGCTGTTCCACCTAGAGAGAGACTACATGGTCGGGCTGCTCCACCCAGAGAAAGCGACTACCTGGCCAGGTTGCTCTTCCCAGAGAGAGACTACCTGGTCGGGCTGCTCCACCTAGAGAGAGCGACTACCTGGTCGGGCTGCTCCTCCTAGAGAGACCTAAAATTAATGGGAGTAACTGGTACTGTGGTGCTTCGTATAATTCGTCGTATAACTAGGTCATGCTTCGTATACTGTAAATCGGAAAATAAAATGGAATTTTTCAAGTTTTTCTTTTATTTGTCCTAGTTTTTTACAATTGTATCGATAAATTTAGTGTTTTTAACAAATAAAAACTGTTTAGAATCAGTGCAATACCACCAAGTGTAACTACACTTTTGTATATTGCTCTGCTTCGTTCCCCTTCTACACCCTATATATCGGTGTCGACTATACATTTGTAGTTACTTAGAAATTTCGCATATTTAATTTAGTCTGCCATACAATAATAGTTTTCTCTAACAATGCAATATAGAAAACGTCATTGCAGGTGTCTGGGCTACATATATAAGCACTATGGACCACCCTGCAACGTCTAGAGCTCCGCTTCTCCTGTGTGCTCCGCCCTTCTGCCTTGTGTTTTTTATAAATAAAAACTGTCTAGAATTTATATTTTATTATATCCTTTTTGGGGGTTATATATTGGTTGTTTGTTATCTAGTCACCTACAGTATATCCTCCACTTTCTTAACTTTAGGATCGAGTGACCTAAATCTTACTAAAAAATTCAGGTTAGTAAGGCACATAAGGCACTATATGAATAGCCTATTCTCTTACTAAGAAATTCAGGTTAGTAAGGCACTCTTATAATTACCTCTCCATAATTAGTTTTCTGCCCACAGCTAACTCAAAGACAACTGCAGAGGTACTCCTAAAAGGTAATTTTAATGTATCTGTGACACAAATACACCATTTGACAGCTTTAGTGTCAATCTGGAAAAAACCTGGCCTGCTTTAGGTCTATAGGACATTGTGAATAGAGACTTCTTAGGGAACGTTATCTTGCAACAGGCCTGTCCGAGATACTAATGTTAGGGAACATTGTGATGACTAGTACATATTTCAGTTATCTGAAGATATAGCAGCTTGAGATTGTACGTAGTTTCTACAAAGGGCATTTTGCAATGGTTAACCTAAAAATATGTTTGGAATAATCATTAGAAAGTGGGGTTCTTGGTGCGGTGAGGTTAGGTTAGGTTCAAACACGTCACAGGAAGATAATTTTTGTTTGGCTGTGGCAGTGTTCACCAACATAATTATACTTAGGTTAACTAAATTGAATAGGTTACTAATAAATGATATCACACAAATATTCTCACAAAAGTATTGGCCAAAAATCAAAACTAGCCAAGTATTTTAGTTCAATATGAGAAAATACCCTTGTATACCCAAAATAGTTATATTTAACAGAGAAATACAGTCGTGAAGGGTCAAAACATGATTTCCCAAACAGGCCAGTTCCCTACGAATATTAAAATATTCCATTAGATGTCCATTTCCAGACATAGTGCTTTTACGACTATGCAGTTGAAAAGAACTCTGAAAGTAGCTTATACCATGTTATTTTCGTGAAGTTAAGAGTATAAACAGTACCGGAATAAAGCCAGCAAAAATCACCCATGACAAATGTGCTGTCCCGGTTCCGGAGTGGATAAGTCTATTATAACTAGATACAAGCTACGGACAGAACCCCGCTCATTGTTGCCTATGGCGTCTGAAAAAAAGTGAGCGGGCATGATTGCATGGAAGCTTTTGATATATTATGGAATGTTATTACAGAAATGAATTTAGCAGTTCATTTTACCCCTTGTATCATATTTCTAGGTTCGAACACTATCAGAAAATTGAGTTATATGGGATTGTTCATTTTCTTCCCTATGCAGTGGTGACTTTCAGTGGCCGCTCAGTTTGTGTTGAATCACTATTTGTACCATAAAAACACATTTATAATGAAACTGCCTCAAGGAAACTTGGGGTAAATGTAGTATATGGATCGACACACAACATATCCTATAATCAAGTTAAAAAGACCAATTTGAAGATGTTTTATGACCTCCCCAATATTTGGTGACTTGAGGCAATATCTGGGGGGGCAGACGGTGTTGTTGACCTAGTATACCCTTCATACATCCCGAGCTCCCCGGGTCCCTGTTTACGCTAAAGATGATTGCTAGTGCAGCTGATAGAGCCAGGGTTTCCACATATTCACCCCTGTTTTTGGTGTCCTACGACATCGGGAAGTGGGTTAAAAAATGGACGCAAGTTGGGCTCAGTAAGCAATCTGGCACTACAATGTTCCCTAAGAATGTTCAAACCCCCATATGAACCCCTAGGAGGTGTCGAAACAAGGAATGGAGTTATTCGGACCACCTGAGTAGGGGTAAGGGGGAGGAGAGAGTGAAGGGGGTTTACATTGAACTTTTGCCTATGTCGCTCGTATAGATGACTTTCATACTTGCATTTATGCAAGCAGACGTTGCATTAGACACATGTGAAGTATGCACACGAATAAGTAGGCCATTTACAGTAATAAAGTACGATATTAAAGAGTAGCTTTGAGGAGGGGAATATGGGGGGAGGGAAGTAATCTATGTGTGTCAACAAAGTGAGCTATAGTTAGACTGGTGTTCAATTACGCTTGATAGAGGGTAGGCAGATTACCATATGAAACAGTTGGATTTTTTTATTTGCAAGTAATATGCAATAGAAATGTATATTCGAGACTTACTTGATGTATTTTGTATGATATTCATCACTATATATAATCGAATATAATAATAATAATAATAATAATAATAAACGGTTTATTAAAGAATGGCAGCCTCATGAGCTGAAAATACACATTTTACAATTAGTGGATGAACATGGAGATGTACAGATATGAAAATGGTAAGCTCAGTTTACAATGGGTGAGTATAATATACTTTACATTAAAACAAGAAATTAATACAATAATTATGCTAGTGTAAAATACAAATTATCATAAATTAACCATGAGAGTAAGTGATTTACAGTGCATATACAGTACACATTTATTTTACTCATATATATATACAGAACATACATATATACGCATACGTACACACATACATACGCATATATATACATACATATATAAGAACATAAGAACATGCAGTAAGTGTGCACATGCCCGTATACATAAACGCTCACGTATGCAAACAAACATACATACATACAGAAACTGTTCTGGTAGGGTCAGGTGAGGCTAATAATGGGAGTTAAAATCCTTGGGAGAGATTAAATGAGGGAATTGGAAAAGGGTTAATGAGGCAACGGACTGTAGGTCAGGTAAAGCCAATTAGACTGGAATGTCAAACGTCGGAAGAGATTAAATGAGGAGTTTGAAAAGGGTAAAGGCAAAACGGCCTACGGGCCCGTACAGGTAGGGTCAGGTAAAGCCTACTACAATGGGAGGTAATCCTCGGTAGAGAACAAAAGAAGAATATAAAAAAAAAGGAAAGACAGCTGGGGGGAATTATAGTATATGGGACATTCTTCAGTGTAGGTGTGTGTGTGTTTGTTTGTTTGTGTGTGTGTGATAGAATACTCTCAGCCGGGATCGAGCCTCGAACCACAAACAGTATACACTATAGACACATACATATATAGATAATTAACGCATACATACATACACATATACGCACACATACATACACATATACTGTACATACATAAATGCACATATACATATGCACACATATACATAAACAAACTCAAGCAAATACATACATATATTCTAATACACACACGCACACACTTATGCATACATTATTAAAGGAGGGCGCGTATATATGGTGTGACAGGCCGTCATTACACATTATTAATAATATTTACAATGGTTGGGATAGGACTATTTTTGTATCTGTCAGTTCTTGCCCTTATTGGATGGAGTGTGTTGAAGTGTCGTGCTGCACGTGTGGGTCTAGGGGCGTCTGGTGGAAGTAAGTTTCTGTGTCGTGGGTGAACAAGTAGCTTAGATGCAAACTGCTTCAGTGTGTTGTAGTGGTGGGTTGAAAGTGCAGGTATGCTAAGGGTGGTGAGAGCTTCCTCTGTACCCTGGGTATGTGCACCCAGGATGATCCTGCATGACCTCTTCTGCACTCTCTCCAATTGACGTTGTTGTGTCAGGGTTAGAGAGGAGGACCAGGCGGGAGAGGCGTAGGTGAGCTTAGGGAGTATGAAGATGTTATATAATTATACTCTTCAGCTCATTCTCCGGCACCCCCAGGGATCTCAGCCGCCTTAGCATAAACAACTTGTATGTGGCGGTCCTGACTGTGGTAGACACATGTTTCTTCCAGTTCAGCGTGTTGTCCACAGTGATTCGAGGAGTTTGGTGGACTCAACAAGCTGAAGGGGATGAGGACCAATTGTGACAGTGGGTGGAGGAAGGTCGGTAACGGAGGTGTTGATGTGCATGACCACTGTCTTGTCATGATTGATGGTCACATGATCGTCTGGGGTCCAGGCTTGAAGACGGTCGAGGATGTCTTGTAGGGGGTCATAGTTAGGGGAGGTGTTATCGACAGTAATGCCGACTGTCGAGTCGTCCACGTACTTCCAGTGGAATGGAGTGTCCTTTAGGGCATCATTAATCAAGATGAGGAACAATAGAGGCCCCATCTTTGTGCCCTGTGGGACTCCACATGTGATGTCTAGGAAGGTGGAGATGAAGCCTTGATATCGCACTGCTTGCCGTCTGTCACTAAGGAAGTCGGTCAACCACGCAACCAGGGTAGGATGTAGCCCCAACTTTATGGCCTTGTTGATGATGATGGTGTGGTCAACAAGGTCAAATGCTTTCCTAAAGTCAATAAAGGCAAGAGCGAGGGAAGTCTTTCTCTTCTCAAGATTTGTGTAAATATAATCTAGGAAGCTAATAAGACAGTGAGTGGTGGAGGAGGTTTTTACGTTGCCAAACTGTTGGGGATCTATTAAGTGACGGATTTGTGAGTACGCCCAGGTGAATACAAAGTCCTCACAGATTAGACTAGGGATGGGCGTTATGGCAACTGGTCTGAGCTCATTAAGAGAATGTGGGGAGGGGGTTTTGGGAATTGGAGTGACGTATGAAGTTTTCCAGTCTGCAGGGCATTTACTTTTCCTTAACACCTTACGAGCGGCCTATGCGGTTTATTTATATGTACCGCACAGCGGGGTGTTTTTAGCCAAAATAGGGCTGTTTACGTGATCATTTTCATGCCTAAATAAGACCCAGAACGTAAAACAAGTACCTATCCCTGAAAGGGCATAAACAGAGCTTTCGAATGACACCATAACGATCCTTGTATGATGGATAGTTTTCTTGCAATAACCGTGCAACGCGAGTGCAAAAAGCAGGTAATTCGGTAGTTTCGGTACATAATTGAGTATGTAGCGAGTGAGAGAGGGAGGAGGGAGCTGAGATTTGTGTCAGTAGGTTCGCCGCGGTGGTCTGGAGCAGTCATACGCTCGCTAGTCTCCTGCCACCACTTGTCTCTCTCTCTCAGCCACATTACGTGCTGAAATTGCCACTCGACCTATGTCGAGCGCCGCCACATAGTCCAGCTTTATTTAACTCGACTTATGTTGCTCGCCGCTAATTAAGGGTTAAGGAGGCATTAATTATCGAGCAAAGGAGGGTAGCAAATTCAAACGAAAATTCTTTGTATATTTTCATGGGTAGGTCTACTGGGGTTGTTGATCTTTTTTATTTGAAACTGGAAAGCTTTTTGGCCACTTCATATTCTTGAACAGTTACTGGGGGGGAAGGGGATGGGAGGAAGGCAGGGAGATTGGTGCTTTTCTAGTTTGGGGAGGGTCTGGCATATGGTAGAGAAGTAATTATTTATCAGTTCAGATGCATCTTCACGAGGGACATGGGAAACACAGATATACGCGCGTAAGGGCGTAGGCGAGATATATAGGGATGGTGGAGCAATTTTCGACACAAACACAGTCGTCCTTCATTATTTACAAGATTATACAATACAAATGTATTTGTGAAGGCATGCTGTATTATAAATAACACCGTTATACGAGAGTGTACGGGCCAAGGCAGAGAGAGACAGTGGGTGTGTGGGTGAAGGGAAGGGTTATCAGAGTGACCGTGTGATAAGACTGGTGTCACACAGAGAGGAGAGTGTTGGGGCAATTTTTGATAAGAGTAAAGTTGTATAATACATTTATTTTTGAGAGAGGTAGTTTTATATACCTTTGCATGATAGGATTGATAATTCCACCAATTTACGAAAGTAAATTGGTGGGATAAACACAGTTTTTTGTACCAAGTGACAGCTCGAATGTACAGAGCAAGTTTTGGGTGATATATTGTATGAGCTGCCGAGGCCTAGTCAGTAAGGTGACGGACTGGGAATCTGAGGGTAGGCCAGGGCATCGTGTTCGAATCCAGGAGGGGGTTATGGGGAAGGTTTTATAATGTTTAGAAAAATGTTGATACATTTTTTTTTATACGAGCCTGTGTCATTGTATTCAAGCAATATAAAATATTCATAGAATATTTCATATTGCATGAATACAATGACATGAGCTTGTATTTTTTGTATTATTATTATTTTATAAGCAAGATGAACATATGATTGTATACATATAATTATTATTTTACAATACAATATATTTCAGATTGAAATAACAATAGAATACCATACACAAATATTTATATTAGGAAAAAAAAAGAGACATATAACATATCACAGGGATAATATTGTACTATGAGGTAATGATGAGGTAACATAAATGTTTAGTGACAAAAGCGTGATCAGGTAGGTCAGGTCAGGTCAGGTAGGGCACGAGTCCAGGGCAGGGGGGCGGCACTCAATAGTGCTTGAGCATGTGGTAGTCCCGAAGCAGTCTCCCAAGCAGAGTGCATCCCTGCACTCGTTGCACTTGGAGGTGATTTTTCTATTTTCTGTGGGTCTCCTGGTGGTGTTGCTGCAAACGTGACACTTTATCTGCTTTCGTTGATTGCCAACAAGCTCCGTGTGGGTTGGAAAGTGTCTCTGTACCCCAACCTGGATGCGGTCAAGGACGTGATCACCACGTCATGCCACATGGCTCTGAGTGAGGGTGCCATGTTCTTCCAGGAGTTGGTAAGAGACGTTATACATAAACTCCCGAAACTTTAGTTTCTGGTTTGGAGCCATGTCTTTTATTACCAGCCACATGTTGTAGGCATTGAACATCGTTATGTCGACTAGGTGGAGGAAGAGCTTGTGATACCACTTCACAGTCTTCCTCAGACACTCAACGCCTGCAAATTGACAATCTGACTTGTCCACCAGGCGCATGTTTTTGGTGTAGTCCACTTCCATGTTGGGTTTTCGATGGTTTTCTTGGTGCGGTAGTGGACTTTACCAGAGTCGACCTGGGCACCTGTGTGGACTGTCGAAAGCAGATGAGCCTCACGTTTGTCCTTCCACTTCAGAGCCACCACTTTCCCGGACTTCTCCAGCATCTTGTACTTGCCGGGCCCCCTTCGTCGCCTTCGTCGTTCCTTCCTCTCGCGGTGTTCTTGGGCCAGTTCATCTTCAGAAGGTGTGTCACTGGAGGAGGGATCCGGAAGTGGAGTGACATGACCGACGAACTTTGGCATGGACTTTCTTGTCTTTCTGACAGTCCCACATGACCCCGTTTGGTTGTCATGAAGAAACTGGCAGAGAGCAGGAGAAGTATACCAATTATCGGTGTACAATACGTGTCCATGGCCCATGTAAGGTGCCATAATTTTCTTTACGATGGCCCCTGACATGCCCATGGGGTCATTGGCACCGACTCTTGGTACGTCTATATCAGTTCCTGTATAAACGATCATGTCAAGCACTATACCGGTCTCACAGTCACACAACACGAAGAGCTTGATTCCAAACCTGTGCCTCTTCAAGGGGATATACTGTTTGAAGACAAGACAACCTTTGAATAGCACGAGACTCTCATCCATCACCAAGTTGTTGGAGGGGTAAAAGTATTTCTTGTACCTCGCCATCAACATGGTGAACACCTCCCGAACTTTCCATATTCTGTCAATCCTGTTAGGATTTTCACTGTCTGCAAAGTGCATAAATCTAAGCAGCAACAAAAATCTGTCACGAGTCATGTACTTATTGAAAGTTGGGGTGGCGATGAGGGGGTCGTGCTTCCAATAATGTTGAAGCACATGCTTCTTGCAAAGAGGCATGAGCATCAACAATGCAAAGAACGTCATGAATTCCTTGACAGTCGTATCTACCCAGCCTCGTATTCTCGCTCTTGGAGAAATTACGTCCATTTTGCTCCTCACCCACCTGTAGTAGGCGTTGGTTTGGGCAACAATGTACGTCATTAGCTGCAAGTCGAAAAAGGCGAGAAAGAAATCCATCTCGTTCGAATTGTCATCACAGGGCCAGTCAGCAGTTGAACCTGACCTACCAGCATCAAACTGGTGCAAGTCAGGCACAAAATCGGCCCTGTCAGACCACACAAACGTATGAATATTAGCGTCTTGGATTGGAACGTCGTCTACGTCTGCGCCACTTTCAGACAAATCACTGTCATGATCACGGTATAGCACATCGTCGTCGCCCTCCTCACTCGAAGATAGCCCCTCCTCATTTTCTCCACCTGGCTCGGATTCACTGTCACTATCAACGCCGCCCCCCCACCCACACGCCCGTGCGTCGGCGTCGTCGTCATACTCCTAGCTGTCACTATCCTGGGAAGCAGGAAACAGCAGGGCGTCGTATTTGGACGGATTAAGGGGCTTCCTCTGTCTCAATCTCGCAGGTGTCCTGTAGGCAGGGGCAGAAGGGCCGGCACGGGCGGCGGCGGCAGGGGCAGCAGTGGTGGTTGAGGCAGAGGTGCTCGAAGCAGGCAATATTATTGTTGTCCCTGTTGCCTTGCCCTTCACTTTCTTCCCACTGGCACGGGCACGGGCACGGGCAGGGGCAGGGGCGGCGTCGGCAGGGCCAGCAGTGGTGGGTAGAGCAGAGGTGCTCGAAGCAGGCAATATTATTGTTGTTCCTGTCGCCTTGCCCTTCACTTTCTTCCCACTGGCACGGGCACAGGCACGGGCAGGGGCAGGGGCAGGGGCGGCGTCGGCAGGGGCAGGGGCGGCTCGTGGTGGTGGCACGGTGGTAGTGGCAGAGGTAGAGTAGTTTTTTTTTACCCGTGCCCTTCCCTTTCTTCCCAGTGGCCCCCGCAAGTCCTGCAGCCCCAGAGCGGCCTCCTGCGTTGGTGGTAGTTGTGGTGGTAGAGGTGATAGCAGCTGCCTGGGTGGTGGTGGCAGTTTCCCTGAAAGACAATAATAATAATAATATTAATATTATTTATTCAGTTAGCATTTTACAATGTTGGTACCACATAATATGTTACAAATATGACATGTACCAGCTTTGCATAATTCCAACTAAGGATAGCCCAATAAGGCCGTTAGGCGTATTTCCATTGGGGTCCTTGTGGGATTAGGTTAGCTGGGGAAAAAGGGGAAAAACAAAAATAGATACTTTAGAGAAAGTATTTCTAGGGGGTTATATTAAGATACCTTACATTCTATAGTTGGACTGGTCAAAATATTTCAGTAATCATTTCAGTTTGTTTTGCCTATCTCTTATCTCGTATTTAGTAGTAGACATAAGCTTTGTGCTCCCTTCTCGTAGCTGTCCGGTTCAGGTGCTCCTTCAAGCTACGTCTGAAGGAATACATTGTTCTCTTTTCACGGACTGACTGGGGTAGGTCGTTCTAGTCTTTGATGGCAGTGAAGAAGAATGTTAGCTTACCCTGTCCTTGGATTCTCGGGACCGAAAAACTATACATCCTATTCCTTGTATTGTGTCCAATCCTCTCATTTGCTTTAACATAATTACTCTTTAAATACTCTGAAGCCCTATCATAAAATATCTTGAAGGCATTTATGAGTCTGATTTGTTTGGCCCTGTCAGAGACATTTAGCATAGCAAGTGACTGAAGTTGTTCCTGTCCAATATGCGATCTGGGTCCTAGGTTCAGCATGAGCCTAACCATTTTATTTTGAGTGACCTGAAGTGTGTGCTTTGCTGATTTAGATGCTGCAGAGTACCAGGATGACACAGAATAGTCAAAATGACATTGAACAAGCGCTTGGCATAAGGTCTTTTTGGCCGCCGCTGGCAAGCATCCCACCTGTCTATACAGGTATTTAATACATGCTCTACATTTACTCAGGATCGATTCCAAGATTGTTTCACCTGACAGAGTCGAGTCCAGTTTTAGTCAGAGATATTTTACTTGTGACACTGTTGTTATGGGAATATCATTTACAGTTGACCTAGAAGCCGTCAATGTCTTTCAATTTGCGTTTTGTTCCACATAAGATGGCTTCTGTCTTGCCCAGGTGAAGAGATAGTCTATTGTCCGCTAGCCAATCACTACACGATTCTAGTTCTTTGGAAAGTGAGGCGGCAATACTTATTGGGTCTTTTCCTGAAACCAGAAGCACACTGTCGTCAGCATACAGTAATAAATTACACGTTACACTCAGCTCCATGTCGTTCACATAACAGAGAAAGAGTAAGGGACCAAGGATGCTTCCCTGAGGGACCCCACAGTTAATTGGCATAGGATCAGAAAGATTATCCTCAAATTTGACTCTTTGTTTTCTACCACTAAGATAAGATTTGAACCAGTTCACTGACCCAATGCCCATTGCTTGTAGTTTATTACATAGGATATTATGGTCTACTGTATCAAACACTTTTTGTAGGTCAAGAAGAACCATACCGGTGTAGTTACCTTTAGACATTTCATTACGAATGTGATCTGTTAAATGGATGAGACAGGAGTCTGTCGAGTACATGCCTCTGAAACCTGATTGAAACTTATAGAATAGATAATTTTCTTTGAGGTAGTGTTCAATTTGGGTGTATACAGCTCTTTCAAGGATTTTTGATACAATACATAATATGCTAACTGGTCTGTAGTTACTAACATCTAATTTATTTCCTTTCTTGAATAAAGGAGTTACAATAGCTTCCTTCAGTGCAGCAGGTACAGTGTTGGTGTTAATTGACAGGTTGATGATGTGGGTTAGGGGACCTGCTATACCAATTGCTCCATCTCGTAGAAATTTGGCAGGAATTTTGTCTGGTCCTGTGCTTTTGTGTACATTTAGGTTAGAGAGCTCCTCAAATGTGTATTTTGGTGTAACATTTTGCTATCCAAAAGAGTTCGGGTGTATGCCTTTATCCCTGTAGAAATTTTGAAAGGTGGCAGTTGTTGTGATGTATTTGTTGAGATGTTGCGGTAGGTTCTGTGCTAGTGTGTTTGCTATGGAGGTGAAGAAGGAGTTGAAGTAGGTTGAAATTTGTCGTTTATCATGGCAAACCTGATCATTAATTTTGAGAGCGATATTATTGTTGGATGAATCCCTTGCCTTGTTGCTGTAGCCCGTTGTTTTTAAGTGCCTCCATAGTTTTTTGGGGTTACTCTGATATTCCTCTGCCTTATTGTGGAAATAATTAGATTTCGCTGATTTAATTTTCCTACTTAGTTTATTCCTAGCTCTGTTGAACTCATGTTTCAGTCCTTGATCCTGTCTATGTTTCACTAGCCCATTTAACCCGGGAACTGCGGGGAGACTCTTAAGAGTTCCCCCGGCGGACTGCGGGAAAACTCTTAAGAGTCAGAGAAAAAAAAATCTACTTTTGACATCGAAAAAAAAAAAAAAAAAAAAAAAAAAAAAAAAAAAATCTGGGCCCCTGGGCCATGCAAAGTATCAGTCCTCTACCTCCCCTCCTTCCCCACTTTCCTCCCCTCCTTCAGTTATCACCTATTTTCCCTGTTATTCCCTTATTCTGAGGTATATTTTCATGCTAACATTAGAAAGCCGGTTGCAGGGTGTGGTCATCACTGATAGAAAGCGAGTGAAAGAGAGAGAGAGAGAGTATCGATCGACTGCGTCTCAGTGGCCTTGGGGGAAATTGGCGGGAAAGCAGCTTGCCTCACCCATACATTATACAACTCGCGGGCTATATCTCCGATTTTGACCATCCAAACGCTGTTTTCACTCGTTTTATTGTTGTTTCAGGTTAATACCTTTATAATCAACCCATAATAGGCGCGTATGGATAAGTATTAATGCTATTAATGGTACAATGAATATTTTAGTGACGGAAACACCTCAAATACATGCTCACAGGGAGAGGTGTCTAATTACCCCCATGCGCACTTGTTAGGTTAACAGATTGTCTCTATGTTCCAGATGGTGTAGTATGTCATTGTTGATCCATGGGTCTGACCTTGCTTTAATTTGGATGTCTTTCAGAGGAGCTATTTCATCTAGGATGTTTGTGATGATGATTCTGAAGCCAACCCATGCGTCATTAACGTTTGTATTTCCAAACACTGGAGACCAGTCTGTATTCCATAAAATTTCCAAAAATGTTTCTTTGTTGTAGTTTCTGAGTGACCTTGTTCTAATGACCTTGTGATTCTCTAGGGTATTTTTTGGAGTTTTACGTGTACAATATGTGACAAAGTGATCACTAATCCCCGTTTGTATAACCCCTGATTGTGATATTTTGTCCTCTCTGTTACAATTTACATGGTCTAATATTGTAGAAGAGTTATCAGAGATACGTGTGGGGTTTGTGATGAGTTGTTTGTGATTGTGCATTGTCAGTATGTGCCTGTATTCTCGTACAAGCCTATTATTTCGTTGTTTGAATCACAAGTTAAAATCGCCTAGTATAATAGATTCATTCAGGGGGTCTAGTAATGACAAAGTTTGTTCAAATTTGTTTAAGAATTGTGTGTCGTCTGGTGGCCAATAGCACACTCCAATTGTGATGGGTTTTGTCCTAGGCAGGTGTAAGTCAATCCAAAGAGCTTCGTGGTTATCTACATTGAGGTCGTTCCTAAGTGTGTGTGTGAGGTTGTTTTTTATATACAGACATACCCCACCCCCTTGTCTGTTACGATCATTACGAACCATATTGAAACCTTAAATGTTTATTTCACCATCGTTTATACTAGAGTCCAGCCAGGTTTCTGTAATTGCAATTATTGAAGCTTTGGTCTTATCACCTAATAATTTGATTTCTGACACTTTATGATACATTAATCTGGCGTTGATGTGTATAAATTGGAGCCCTTTGTTGGTGAAAACTCTATATTCATCTTTGAAAGTGTCCTGGCTGGATTCTGAGTTGTCATATGGTACATATCCATTAACATACGGTAATAAATGCAAGGCACACTTATTGCATAAAAACTCATGCTCTTTACTGTCGGTTTTCTTAGAAATGCACTTCATGTGAGCTACAGTTTTACACTTTACACAGTTTTGGATCTTCTGTCGTCGTGTTATGAGTGTGTCACAAATATCACAAATGAGTGTGTGATTTTGTACAGCTGCAGTCCTACATTTAACACATTCAACTTAGTTTCTACTGTTAACATAAGTACATCGGTTATGTACAATTTCATTGCAACTGTTACATTGTAAAAGTGTACTCCTATTGTTGAATCCAATATTACAGAATGTACATCATTTCCTCTTACTGTTTATCGTACGTCTGGAGGTGTGGTTTGGTCCGTGCTGATCAGCTGGGTGGTGCTGGCGTGTGAGAGAGGGAGGGGGACAGGTTGCTCTTTGTCCTTGACCCACCCCCACCCCTAGCTGTACCTCCCCGCGGGCGCGGTGGCACTGATGTGGTTGTTTGCTGTTGTTTTCCTTGGCCGTTGTTGCTGCTTCACTGGTGATGTGTTTGAAAGTGCTACCTGCTTTTTTAGTTGTTTTTGTTGCATGTTACGCTGCTTGGGTCGCCGATATCTGTGGTAGTGATGGTACCGTTGAGGGTAGGGTTGTGTTGGTAGGATGGTGACATTGAGGTGGTGGCTGGCTGGCGGCCTTGTCTGCACGTGTTTTACGTGCTTTACGTGCCGGGTCCTCGTCCTCGGAGCTACTCTCATAGAAGTAGAGGTAGTTAGGCTTTCTGGTAGCCACTCTCTGCCTTCCACGGCCGCTGACACCACCAGAAGGAGGGCTGGTTGAGTGGTTGTGTCATCAGGGCGCACGGGTGAGGGACGTGTGGGCTCCATGACAAGTGCTTGTGTACTGCTTGAGCGTGCGCGACCCAAGTGTGTGGGGTGGTGGTATCGAGAGTTCCCAAGTGATACTACACCCACACCAATTTGTAGCCGCCTGGCTGAAAGCCCGCGGTTTTGGTATGCGTTTAAAACCAGGATCTTAAGAGTCTCCCGTGCAGTCGCCCATTAAAACCTCTTAAGAGTCTCCCCGCAGCTGACGGGTTAATCTGGATAACCCATCGGCATTGGTATGTAGTTTACCCGGTCGGTGCCTAACTTCAAAGGAATATTCCTCCAAAATCCCCTTCCACCTAACAAACAATCCGTCTTCGGTCTTCATCTCTCTAAGACATTGTAAGCTATGGCGGTCCGTGATTACTTCGAAAAGAACTCCTGCTAAGTAAGAACGGAAATACTGTACAGCTTAGACTAAAGCTAGACATTCTTTCTTAGTAACGCTATAATTTTTTCTCCCTTATTCAGGGTCCGGCTGGCGCATGCCACTATGCCTTCTTTTCCGTCAACCTTCTGGGCCAAGACTGCCCCTAGCCTTTCATCAGAGGCATCGGTGTACAATTGGAAGGGCTTGGTAAAATCAGGATGACAAACAATGGGGTTAGAGGTTAGCTTTTGTTTCAGGTGATCAAAATCCAATAATTGACAGCTCTGATCCCAGTCAAATTTCCTCTCCTTTTCAAGTCTCTTAGTCATAGGTCAAGCAATTTTCGATGTTTTTTGTATAAGCCTCCGATAATAGGAAGCCATTCCCAGAAACGCCCTGATTCCTTTGACCGTGGTGGGGGATGAAATCTCTGCGATAGCTTTTACTTTAAGGAGGTCAGGTTAAATACCTTTCTTGGAAACCACATGTCCTAAGTACGCTACTTTGCGGGCCCCTAATTGGCACTTGGAAGATTTTAATTTGAGTCCTGCCCTCCTAATTCTCTCTAATACTTTTCGTAGTCGGTGAATATGTTCCTCCCAATTATTCGAAGAGATTATGATATCATCCAGGTAAGCTAGGCAAGTCTTCCACGTTAATCCCCTCAGTACTTCATCCATGACTCTAGTAAAACTGGCTGGTCCATAACAAACTCCGAAGGGTAAAACCGTGAACTAGTAGAGTTTACCTTCGCTCGTGGCAAACGCGGTTTTCTCCTGGTCCTCTGACCTAACTGGTGCTTGCCAGTACCCACTATGTAGATCTAGGGTAGAAAACCACGTTGACCCATTTAGTGATTATAGTGAGTCATCAATACAAGGTAGGGATTGAGCATCTTTAATAGTAACATCATTCAATTTCCGGTAATCCACACAGAACCGGGTGGACCCATCTTTTTGTTATACTAAAACGACCGGAGATGACCACGGACTGTAGGATTTCACTACTATCCCTTGTTTAAGCATTATCATCCACCTGTTCCTTCTCCTTCTGTCTCATAATGTGATTTTGTCGTCTATAGGGTTGTCTAATAGGAGGTCCTTGGGTATGTATTTCGTGTTTGTGTCGTGTTCGGGCCGATCCATGGTCCCCTTCATCTTGGGCGAATACATCTCTGTAAGCCCACAGTAATTCATGTAAAGTAGCAGCTTGGTCGGACGTCAATTGTTTTTGGTTCTCAGGCAAATTAGTCGGTCCGGTAATCCCAATAGTGGTGGGTTGTGCGGGTATAACTCGTCCTAACAGTCTTCCCTTTTGGTAATTGATCGTATTCTCTCCAAAGTTAGCAAGAACTAATTTCCTTTGATCGGTAGTGATAAAGGTGGGAGATATTCGAGCTTCATTTTGTGCATCTGGTTCAAAAATCCCGGCAGTCATTCCTTGGTATCTGGGGCTTTCTATCATTCTCCATGTTCTAGCGGGAATTGAAATTTTTCCCGTGGTAGCTACTATTTGGGGTCGTAGTGTGGTCGTAGTGTCTTTCGGGCCACACTGTATGGTTACCCCCAATTGACTCATGAGATCTATTCCCAGATATCCATCTACTCCACTATTGGATTTTCCCGATAGAACACAAAAATATGTGGTGAATTTAATTCCTTTCTATTGTACCACCAAGGTGTTAGTTCTCCCTAAAATTGTTAATGGTTGACCTCCGGCTCCGGCCAACTGAGTGCTAGTTTGGTTTAGTGGTCCTATTTCTTTCTGACTATTTTTCACAAAATTCTCCAAAAGACAACTTCTATTGGCCCCTGTATCTATTAACATGTTTGCGACTTTCCCATTGATCACTATTGTTTCGCAAGGCGTTTGTCTCTCTAATATATTAACCTCGCCATAACCTTCTATGAGAGGTTTAGGAGAAATTGTTCTCCTTCTGGCATCGTGATTTTTGGTTGAGTCTCGGTTTCCCTGTACTCTACTGGGAGCATTCCCCCCTGGTTTGGGTTTGTCACCCTCGGAAGGGGTCGATCGTTTGGAGGTGTTGGTCTCGAGATAAATCTGTGTGTTGGGGTTTGGGGACGGTTTGAACAGTTCCTAGCTAGGTGTCCGGTTTGTCTGCATATAAAGCATCAGATCATTGTTCTCTGATAGCCTTTGTTTGGGTTCTCCTCTTCCCCTTTCTTTTTCTCCTCCTTTAATTCTCTGGCTTCCATCACCTTCTTGATTACATCCATGAGTTCCTTTGTGGTAGTCACTTCTTGTATCTAAATAATATTTTCGATTGTCTGTGTGTCTGTGTGTGTGTCTGTTCTTTATGCATGGCCACATTTTTTAAGCGTTCATACTTGGTATGCATAGTAAGGGGGTCTCTAGGCAGGTTTTAGTGACAAAATAGAATTCCAAAGGGTGAAAGGGCCGGAGAAAATGGGCGCGAAATCGGAAAAATTGCCGTTTGGGGCAGAAGGAGGCCTCCGATCGAAAAGGTGTATGGAACGAAAGTTGTTCGCAGCCCCCCAAAATGGGGGTAAGAATGAGGTCAGATCCCAAATCGGAGGACATTTAGCGGCCGTTATCGAGGTCGCCGTTTAATGAGGCACAGGGAGGTCGAGGCCGGTGATTTTGGTAGTAGTAGTATTGTGATGATTGTGGTAGTAGTGATTGATGATGGTGATTATGGTAATAGTAGTGGTGGTAGTAGTGATGGTGATTATGGTGATTACCTGGGCAACGCCGTTCATCGTTCATGTGCCTTCCCATAGGTTATCTTCTTCTCATCCTCTCCCACATCAAGTAGAGTGAATTGGCATTCTAATTGTTCAATCCATAGCTCGATTTCTTCTTTCCCTTCTTCCCATAATCTAAAGGGTAGTAATGTCGTCATTATGTCTGGTGCGTTAGATAAATATACTCAATCCAAACAATTTGTCGAATCCCACCGCTTGCCACCAAAATGTAGTACTTATTTCTCCATTTCTAAGTATTCTACTAAGGTGGGGATAATTCGATAGTTGTTCAGAAGTTCGTATCCTTTATTCAACAAAACTTCCCGGTAGCGTGTATCAGCATCGCAATCGATTTTCTGTTCGGGCTGAAATGAGTTCAATCCATAAATTGAATAACACCGTCGACCCAATATAGATTGTACATTGGAACTCTTAAGTTCCCGTTACCACCTATCTGGATACCCGTTATTTAGGCATTGACTCACTCCGACTTCGATACAAAAGCAGGTCAGTATTTCCAAAAGAATTTACCAACTTTACTACGCCTCAATATGTCCAATCGTAGGACCAAGGCTTTAATCAATTTAAATCTAGACGTTCCTATATTTACAACCTATATATATATATCATATATCTCAAAACATGTATATATGTACCCGTAGGCAATTACTTAAATTTAACTCTATTCCGGAGTGTCCCACACTCGTAATTCCTATCTCACAGATGAATTAACAAAATACAACATGTATACTATTTCACTATTATCAAGCTTCAACTAATATAATAGTCATTACATAGTTCAATATATCCGATATTTCAAAAGTACCTATTACAACATTTTATACTTGATCACTTCGTATATCAGAATAACAATTTCCAACTCAATGTTCAACTCAAATATAATATGACTAGTATATCTTTCAACGCTTTGTCAACTTATTTCAATATTACAATATCTCTGGCAACAGTCACCTTGACTTGTTACTTATGTCATGATTACAGGATCGCTAATATTAGAACTGTATTCCGTACAATAATCTCTTTAGTTGAATAACGATGTTTCCTTTATAATCAAACAATATATTTCATCAAATGGACTAGAGTCCTTCCTAACTATTTCTCAAGCTAGGTCTAACCTATCAGCAAATATTATTTATCCCTATTCTTGAATAATTATCATAACCCCGTTATCATTAATAACTATTCAATCAGATTCCCATATGATTCTTCCTTAGTAATACCCGTTACTTATTACCCTATAAGATCCTATTCTATTTATAGCTTAGCGGCATGGAGCCTTTTCTAACATTAACAGCTATCTCTCTCAACATTGCATCTTTTGATTTATTCATGAGTCTAATCTTTTCCTTTTTATTTTGTTCTATAAGAACACATCTATTTTTAATGGTTGGAACCACTGAGTTTGTCAAGCATTTTTCTCTCTTTTAATGACTCTATTTCGGGCCCATAAGGGTCCTTTAAAAAGTCTTGGGTATCTCTGGAACAATCTTCACCACCTCAAGGCCGGCCAATATGTCTTCTGGAAGTCTTCAGTCCCATCTACTACTTGTCGCCCCTCTTGAATTGCTTGGCTATAAGTGTGTTAGCTAGCAATGTGACGACAAGCACCAGGATACCTGTGGTGTATCTGGTCAGCAGTTGAAAGCTGTAGTAGGCCAGAGGTGGACTTTATTGGCGGGTGGTAAGCAAGCTGGTAGGCTGGAGCGGATTTGGCCAAGTTCCCATCGCTGTTCAGGTGGGGGAGAGGTAGAGAGTTGCTGGCAGGTGAACCCAGTGGAGTCCGTGACATGAGTGACGTATGCAGCCCCACCCGCCTCCTTATACAGTATAGCCCGCCTCACGAATTGGCGCGCTGTGATTGGTTGAGCCGGCCACGCGGGCAGTGCTTCCTCCATCCGCGCAACTCGAACAGTTCTTTCTCTCTCCTCTGGGCTTGTCTCTTTGTAATATGTCCCTGGAAGATGGTTGCAAAGGTCTTGTAGTGGCTTACGGGAGTATATGGGTTGCACTGATTTCATAGACCTATTGCAACTAGGAGAAACGGCCTGTGAAGGAAGCGAGAGCGGGGTGAATGATGAAGAGGTGCGCGCTGCGTTTGCTTGCTCCGACAACGGGGGCCCGTGATTGGCTGAGAAGGAGGGTGTGGCAGAGTTGTGGGACACGTCAGGAATGTCGAACACAGCTGGTTCAAAGAGACGGTCTACTGCAGCGCATTGATTGACTGGCTGGATTCTTGCTTGATATACATTATATAATTTGAATTAATACACTAGGATTCACTGTAATACACACAATAAATATTAATCAGAAAAAATTATTAGGATATATTGTATGTACTGCTCACTCGTGTTTAATTAATCAGTGTTAACCAAATACAATTCCCTATCAAAAAAGTTAATCCTAAAATATAAACTTAAAATCCATAACAAAAAAGCATGGTCCTCGCCTATCCTCATGCCGCTGCACCCACCAGATTTTGGACGTCAGTATATCCAAGCTTTCTTTGGTAACATCAACATTGTATTTACCATTAAATAATGTTCTATTTGAAGTCATAAAAACACTCTCTTTAAGCCACTCCCTGATGCAGTTGAAAAATGGATTAGATGACACAGACATTCACTTGTATGCTCTTGCTTGAACCAAAGCTACTTGATAATCTAAGAGTAATTGATTGCATTTATTGGCAGTAATATGACTGCTGGCATAAACTGGTACATTTTTCATTATCTTAATAGCACTTCTGTAGGCAACATTAAAGGCTTTGAATATTACTGAGCTAAGTATTTTTTGGTGAAAAAAAGAAAGTCCATAGTCTGGGCAGCAATATGAATTAAAAAGATACAAAATAGTTTTGAGATCTAAACACTTAAAGTCTATCAAAATACTATTAAAACATGAATGTAAATTTATTTAGCCTAAATTGAATATCATCAGTATCAGCCAGATTATGAGTAAGAATATGACCAAGATATTTGTAGTTATCAGGTTATCAGTAACTTGAAGATTATCATTACCAAGCAGTAATGTATTAATTTCTGCCTTTTATGCATATTTAAGACCATGCACTTTGACTGTTCTTTGTTATCAATTAATTTGTGATTCGTAATTAACACGCACAAATTCGTATAAAAAGTATCCATATCACCTGTATTTGAAAGTATCCATATCACCTGTATTTGAAAGTATCCATATCACCTGTATTTGAAAGTATCCATATCACCTGTATTTGAAAGTATCCATATCACCTGTATTTGAAAGTATCCATATCACCTGTATTTGAAAGTATCCATATCACCTGTATTTGAAAGTATCCATATCACCTGTATTTGAAAGTATCCATATCACCTGTATTTGAAAGTATCCATATCACCTGTATTTGAAAGTATCCATATCACCTGTATTTGAAAGTATCCATATCACCTGTATTTGAAAGTATCCATATCACCTGTATTTGAAAGAAGAACCAGGTTGTCTGCATAATGCTAAAATATTACATCTGGTGTTACCATACTGACATCCTATATCCAGACTTTATATATCTTCTAAAATGTTATTAATATAAAAATGGAATAACAAAGGGGAAAGTATTCCTCCTTGCCGGACGCGCTTTTCAATATAAAAAGTGTTACTAAAAGAGTTTTTCCACTTGACATTTGCCTGCTGATTTTTTAAATATCGTAGTTTCATGACAGTAACATTAATTGGTAGATTTGCATTTAATAGTTTCTCTCCTAAAAGTATGTGATCGATATTATCGAAGAACTTGCTCAGGTATATGAATGTTGCAAATGCTGATTTTGTATTAGTAATATATTTTGTAATGCCACCTTTAAGTAACAAGCAGGCATCAGTGGTTGCTGTTCCTTTCTTAAAACCAAACTGCCTAAAATTTAGAGGAATTTTGTCACTTAAATAATCTAAAATGTGCATTTCAAACAATTTTAGGAGGCATGAGGATTGCATGACTGGTCGATAGTCTGCGACCCCCAGACAGTTGCTGTTTTTTGGAATGGGGGTAATGGTGACAATAAATAAATCTGAAGGTAAATAACAGTGCACAAAACATGCATTATAAAAACTTGCTAGATTATGAACAAAGTAAAGGAGGCATTCTTCAGAAAGACATTGAACCCAACCATAACCAATACCACTCTTAAGTCTACATATTATGTTCTTCAATGTTTCACAAGCTATTTATAAATTGCATTTCCTATTATTAGGCCACATTTTGTTTTATCTCATTTACAAATTCATTTTCATGCACTGATATCTATGCATGTGATTCTGAGCATAAACGCTCTTCAGCAAATAATTTTACAATTTCACATTCATCACTATTCCTTCAACAACATTTGTGGCATTTGCTTTTCCCTCTTTCTTTTTTATTCTCTACAGAATTCCATTTTATTTATTTTGCTAAACTGTTCTACAATAGATTGAGACATTTCTTTACTTTCATTAGTTTTACATTCTTTCAAAGCTTTCTTAAACTGTGTCCTGGTTGCAATCATATGGTCATGTTCTGGTGTTTCTTTTACTTTACCCAGCCTAACCCATTCCATGAAAGCCTCTCTAGCAGCATTGTGCATGGTCTTCACATTCCGGTTCCAACCTGGGATTACTTTATGCTTATTACTTCTAACTTGACTCCCTCTATACCCCTCACTTGCACTATATACAATATAAACAAATAATGTGTACATACCAATTTATTCCAAATGTGCTCGATTATTAAAACCAATTGTTTTACAGTAATGGACTTCCTTATCCTGCATGTTACTTATGCACAAATCTATAAGTTCATTAATATTATCAAGATCTGAATTTTTTAACTTGCTCCAGTTTACAAAATTATTATTTTCATTAGATCTATACATATTTATTGGAGTGATAGTTATATTAGTTGGAGATCCCTTAACTCTAAATTTAACTTCCAATGGTAAATGGTCAAATCCAATTATATGATGAATAATATTTAGTTTATCTACGCTGATATAATTATTTTTGATCGAGCCAATAATGTGATCGAACCATTTAGGAATACAATTGTTATACCCAACAAAAGTGCAAGTATTATTTTCCAGCATGTCCTTATCGTAACATGGAAATTAATTTATATTCATACAATTAGATAAATGTTGCCAGGCTCTACCTGAAAAGGGACCGGCATTAAAATATCCCAAAATGTAAACAGAATCAAAATCATTATTATCAATAAAATCTTGTATCACTGATAGGGTTTCTAAATAGCTATGAAGAGATGACGCCTCCTATGTTACACTCTTAATGTATACATTAATACATAATAGATTTATACTTAAATTAGTTATGCTTACAAAAATCATGTTCTTTTCAAGAGTCTTATTATTTATATTAAATATTGATTTTGTCTTCCATATAATTGCCTAGCCCCCTCAGGTCGACCAGCCATAGATCTTAACGCTTGTTCTGAATAAGTAACACCTACTCTTATACATCGTATTGTTCAATGATAAATTCTAATATAACCATCTTATCCTCTACTACAAAAGTCTCCTGCAAGAAAAGAAAATCATAGTGGGATACCATTAATCCTCTTATCAAGTCAATAATTTTCCTAAGTGAGCAGCAATTAAAAGAGCAAATTTCGAGATTACCAGTAATGAAATTAATTAGAAATAAGATAAATACAAAATGATAACAAATTAATAATATATTGGCACAAGGTTACTGACAGATTACTGATTAACTCCTTCATAATTTCTCTTTGATTTGTTATAGAACTTATCCACAATTATATCTTCAGGCCAGAGGTCTGCATTAAATAATCTATCCCTATCGTTAAGCTTAACCCGGCAGCTGCAGCAAGACTCTTAAGAGTTTCCCCGGGCGATTGCGGGAAGACTCTTAAGATCCAGGTTTTTAAATGCGTACCAAAACCGCGGGCTTACAGTCAGGCGGCTAAAAATTTGTGTGGGTGTAGTACTACATGGCAACTCTCGATAGCACCACCCTGTACGCTCGGGCGGCGCGCGCACAAGCAGTACACGCCAGTGCACAAGCACTTGCTATGGAGCCCACACATCCCTCACGCTCGCGCCCTGATGACACAACCAGCCCTCCTTCTGGTGGTGTCAGCGGCCGTGGAAGGCAGAGGGTGGCTGCCAGAAACCCAAGCTACCATTACGACACTCCATATAGCTCGGAAGACGAAGCACCCGCACGTAAAGTACATAAGAAACGTGCAAGCAGCGGCAGTGCACAGAGGTCATTGGCCTTTGGGGAGACTGCCATCACCACCCAGGCAACTGCTACCACCACTACCACCACTGCCACCCCTGCCACCAGTAGCACCGATGCAGGAGGCCGCCCTGGGGCTGCAGGACCTGCGGGGGCCACTAGGAAAAAAGGGACGGGCATAGGTAAAAAAACTTGTACGCTTGCTACTGTCACCCTGCCACCACCACCACCACCACCAGCCGCCCCTGGCCCGGCCGCCTCTGCTGCCCCTGCTGCCTCTGCTGCCCCTGCGCCTCTGCTGCCCCTGCCGCCTCTGCTGCCCCTGCCGCCCGTGCCCCTGCCCAAAGGAAGAAAGGGCAGCCAAAGGCGACAGGCACCACTATTATATTCCCTACTGCTAGGACCTCTGCTGGCCCTGCCGACGCCGCCCCTGCCGGCCCTTCTGTCCCTGCCGGCCCTTCTGTCCCTGCCGGCCCTTCTGTCCCTGCCGGCCCTTCTGCCCCTGCCCAAGGGAAAGGGAAAGGGAAAGGGAAGGGGGCGACAGGGACAACAATTATATTGCCTGCGTCCAGGACCTCTGCACCACCCACCACTGCTGGCCCTGCCGACGGCGCCCCTGACGGCCCTTTTTCCCCTGCCCACAAGACGCCTGCACGTGTTAGTAGATGGATGAAGACCCTAACACCATCAAAGTACGACGCCCTGCTGTTTGGGGATTCCCAGGATGGTGACAGCCAGGAGTACGATGATGCCGCCGCAGCACGGGACCGTGGGTGGGGGGTGGGGGGGGAGTGGATAGTGGCAGTGAGTCCGACAAAGGTGATGAAAATGAAGAAGGGTGTCCTTCTAGTGGTGAGGAGGGTGATGATGAAGCATTGTATCGCGATCATGACAGTGATTTGTCTGATGGTGGCACAGACGCAGACGACATTCCAATCCCCGACGCCAACATTCATACGTTTGTGTGGTCTGACGGGGCCCATTTTGTGCCTGACTTGCCCCAGTTTGATGCTAGTAGGTCAGGTACAACTGCTGACGACGACGCAAACGAGATGGATTTCTTCCTTGCTTTTTTCGATATGGAGATAATGACTTACATAGTTGCCCAAACAAACGCCTACTACAGGTGGGTGTTTGGCAGACTGCACGTCATTTCTCCAAAAGCGAGAATACGAGGCTGGGTTGATACGACTGTGAAGGAGTTCATGACGTTCTTTGCCTTGTTGTTCCTCATGCCTCTTTGGAAGAAGCATGTGCTACAACATTATTGGAAGCACGACCCTCTCATCGCCACCCCAACTTTCAATAAGTACATGACTCGTGACAGATTTTTGTTGCTGCTAAGATTTATGCACTTTGCAGACAACGAAAATCCTAACAGGATTGACAGGATATGGAAAGTTCGGGAGGTGTTCACCATGTTGTTGGCGAGGTACAAGAAATACTTTCCCCTTCCTCAATTTGGTGATTGATGAGTCGCTCGTGCTCTTCAAAGGACGTCTTGTTTTCAAGCAGTATATCCCCTTGAAGAGGCATAGGTTTGGAATCAAGCTCTTCGTGTTGTGCGACTGTGAGACAGGTATAGTGCTGGACATGATCGTGTATACAGGAACTGACATTCACATGCCAAAATTCGCTGCCAATGACCCCATGGGTATGTCAGCTGCCATCGTCAGGAAAATGTTGGCACCTTACCTGGGCCATGGCCACGTCTTGTACACTGACAATTGGTATACTTCTCCTGCTCTCTGCCAGTTTCTTCATGACAACCAAACGGGGTCATGTGGGACTGTCAGAAAGACAAGAAAGTTTATGCCCAAGTTCGCAGATAATGTCATTCCTCTTTCAGATCCCTCCTCCAGTGACACACCTTCTGACGACGAACTGGCCCAGGAACACCGCGAGAGGCATATCCGAGAGCGACGAAGGCGACGAAGGGGGCAGAAATACAAATAACTTGAAAAGTCCGGGAAAGTGGTAGCCCTGAAGTGGAAAGATAAAAGAGACATTCACCTGCTTTCGACAGTCCACACAGGTGCCCAGGTGGACTCTGGTAAAGTCCACTACCGAACAAAGAAGACCATCCATAAGCCCGACTTGGTAGTGGACTACAACAAGTACATGCGCCTGGTGGACAAGTCGGATTGTCAACTGGCAGGCGTTGTTTGTCTGAGGAAGACTGTGAAGTGGTATCACAAGCTCTTCCTCCACCTAGTTGACATCATGATGCTCAACGCCTACAACGTGTGGTTGGTCAAGAAAGATATGGCACCAAATCAAAAACTCAAATTCAGGGAATTTGTGGACAACGTGTCATATCAACTCCTGACGAAGTAGGGCACCCCCACTCACAGGCGTACGTCATGGCGTGGGGATCACGTCCGTGACCGCATCCAGGTGGGGGTGGAAAGACACTTCCCAATCCACACGTACCTGGTTGGCACTCATCACAGGCAGGTGAAGTGTCACGTCTGCATCAACTCCTCCAGGAGAGCCCCAACAACAAAGAAAATCACCACAATGTGCCACGAGTGCAAGGTTGGACTCTGCTTGGGGGACTGCTTCAGGGACTACCATATGTATAAGCACTACTGAGTGCCGTCCCCTGCCCTGGACTACTGCCCTACCTTACCTGACCTAACTTAGACCTAACTGATCACGCTACCTCATAATTTTAGATATACAGTATATTATATAATATATAAGTTACAAAGATGTCCCTGTGATATGCCTTTTTTCATTATATAAATATGTGTCTTTTATTATTTAGTTTATAAGTTTCTAAGATGTCCATGTGATATGCCTTTTTGTACACTAAATCAATATATATGTTTGTTATAACCAATATTTATATATCTTAACCTCAAATGAATTGTAAAAAAATAATCTGTTCAATAAATCCTCTCCAACCTACTTACTGTATAAGATGATAATAAAACAATAAAAAAATACAAGATCATGTCATTGTATTCTTGCAATATGATATATTCTATGAATATTTCATATTGCTTGAATACAATGACATGATCTTGTAAAAAAAAAAAAAAAAAAAAAAAATCTAAACAGTATAAAACCTTCCCCATAAACCCCTCCTGGATTCGATCCCACTGCCCTGCCATACTTTGAGATTTCCAGTCCGTCACCTTACTGACTAGGCCACAACAGCTCATACAATATGTCACTCAAATCTTTGTGTCTACAACCGAGATGACAATATACAAAAAACAAATATTTATCCCACCAATTTACTTTTGTAAATTGATGGGATTATCAATCATATCATGCAAAAGTATATAAAACTTTCTCTCTGTCAAAACAAGTAATTATAGAACTTTATTTGTTCAAAAATTGCCCCAACACTCACCAAAATTGACCCTCTCAGTGTGACTCCAATCATTATCACACGGTCAGTGGGTCAGTGGGTCACCCTTCCCTCCCTCCATCCATACCACCTCTCTCTGTCTGAGTTTGGCTGCCAACTAAATTTGTATAGATACAGCATGCATAAAATAATCTTCACAAATACATTTGTATTGTATAATCTTGTAAATAATGAATAACAACTGTGTGGGTGTCGAAAATTGCTCAACCATCTTTCTTATATCTCGCCTATGCCCTTACGCGCGTATATTGTATTATACATAGTCATGACTATCATACAAATACTTCAAGTAGGTCTCGAATATACATTTAGATTGCATATTACTTGCAAATAAATATATCTAAGTGTTTCTGATGGAAATCTGCCCTTCCCTTTTACAAGCGTCATTCGTTAGGTTAGGTTAGGTTAGGTTAGGTTAGGTTAGGTTAGGTTAGGTTAGGTTAGGTTAGGTTAGGGTCATTCAGCACCAGTCCACTGGTCACCAGTCTAAATTTATCTCAGTTCCCAGAAAGGTTATCTCCCTCGTCTGTTTACTTACCTCCCTCGTTCCATCTACCCCTCCTCAAAACTACTCTATATATCGTACTTTATTTACAGTCAATGACCTACCTATTTCTGTGCATACTTCACATGTGTCTAAAATGCAATGTCTGCTTGCATAAAAATGCAATTCTGAAAGCCATCTATACGAACGACATACGCATGTCTCACTTTCTATCTCTCTCTCTCCATTCATTCAGGACTCATGTTACTAAGTAAATACTCTCACACTCTCTCTCCACCCTGTCGGCTCCCGGGTGGCAACGAACATCAGACACCTGCTAGACTAGAAGGTTGAAAATCCCACGACATCCATATGCCTCGGGCGCCTCCAGATTGTACACACAGCAGTCTTTCTTTCTTCCTTTCTTCCTTCCTTCCCTACATCACTCCCTCCCTCCCACCCACCCACCCACCTTTTGTCCCCCGTCTCCATAAATACATTCGTAATTTGCGTAAATATCGCATCAATTGGTCTATATGCAGTATATTCCTTGTTACATGGGACGCCTACATACGTACACGTCTTTATTATAGCATGACAGTGCTCTAAATACGAGATATACGTGATATTATGGCGCAACACACTTTCTCCTCCCCTTCATTCCCGCCAAACCTCAACCACATCTTCGTTCCCGCCTAAAAACTCATTGATAATTCGCTTATATATTACAATATTTGGTCTATATGCGGCATATTCCTTGTTATATGGGTGGCCTACATACGTACACATACGTACACATACTCTAAATAGCATAAAAGTGCTCAAAAACGGAGAGACATACAGCAGCAATTGGCCAGGCTAGAAGGCTGAGAATCCCATGACATTCATGCCTCGGGCGCTTCCATGACAGTAGCTACTACAGCACTGTCTTCCTTCCTGCCTTCTTCTCTCCCTTTCTCGACTCCCACCCACCTCTCGTTCCCCGTCTCCATAAACACATTCATAATTTACGTATATATCGCATCAATTGGTCTATATGCGGTATATGCCTTGTTTTATGGGACGCCTACATACGTACACGTCTTTATTATAGCATGACAGTGCTCTAAATACGAGATATACGTGATATTATGGCGCAACACACCCTCTCCTCCCCTTCATTCCCGCCAAACCTCAACCACATCTTCGTTCCCGCCTAGAAACTCATTGATAATTCACTTATATATTGCAATATTTGGTCTATATGTGGCATATTACTTGTTATTTGGGTGGCCTACATACGTACACAAACGTACACGTAATCTACATAGCATAAAAGTGCTCAAAAAAGGAGAGATACGCGATATTACGCGCTAACCCACCCTCTCCTCCCTCTGGTTCTACCCCCTGGGCACGGGAATATTCGCCCGGGAAATCTCGCCGCCCGATGACAATCTAGCCGCGCGGTGCCATTCGCTCCACATTTTCCAACTACGGACCGCTCCCCCCCCCAGACATTTTTGGGGGGTCAAATATATATGGGCCGATGCGCGCTAACATTCCCTACACGCTGATGTAGTTTTTATCGATATTGTCAATGGGCCTCCAAATCGTCATATGTGCGCACAGGGGTGTGGTGTCTATTACCCCCTGTGCGCATTTAAGAGGTTAATTACGACTTTAAAAGCTTTATAATCAGTGGCGCTGTGTTAAGCCCTTTCTCTTTGTTATGGTTCATGACGCACTATCTGGTGATTTCAGAGCTGGACTCTCCTGGGATACGCAGATGATCTAATACCACAGGAAAAAATGCTGAACTATAATAAAGGGACCTCTGCTGAAGAAGTCCGAAGTTGAAACATATGTATGGATATTATTGAAAGGTGATCTCGTTTTTAATGATGGTTTGAGGGTGTTAACTTTGCCAATGAGGCACTGGAGATGGTGGACGAGTTTTGCTACTTGAGAGAAACCATCTCTGCCGGTGGTGGGGCTGAAGCTATCAATATCGCCAAAATAATATGTGGATGAGGAAAGTACAGAGAACTGTTGCTACTACTTACCATGAGAAGACTCCCTCTCCCCTTGAAGGGAAAGGTGTTAGCTTCATGTTTCACAAACGTGGCTTGTCAACAAAGCCAACTATATCAACAGAATGGAACACAACGAGATAAGAATGGCGAGATGGATTTTTGGTGACAAACTGCAAGATAGAATATCTAGTGATGAGCTGAGGAGAAGGTTAGGTATCAAGAGTATCAGTGATGAGATGTATACTAGCATGCTTGGATAGTTTGAACATCAGGAGAGGAAGGATGAACTTAGTTGGGTGATACAAATGCAGGTCTATGAACGTGGGGTGGAGCTGCAGTCAGACCAAGAATGACATGGGATCACACCTTGAGGTCTGATCTTGAATCAAAGAACCTGACAAGTGAGGCAGCTCTGAAAAGGGCTGCTCAGCTTCTCTCAATCCCAATTGAGTTATATATATATATATAATTATATATATATTGTGACGCTCTTGCATAGTAGCCACGTGCGGGCATGCGCGCGCGTCGGCTGCCCAGCCGTTTAGAAACCGGCTGGCGGCAGCCGGCCGGCCGGCTTTTCCTTAGTATATAGCCTACGACAATGTAACTAATCTCTGGGATATTCTTATGTTGTTTCACAGCTTGAAGCTGCCCTTATTCTTAACCAACACATCTTAGTATATTTTATTCTCGATAGTTGATTGTTTCATTATAATACATAAGATGCATTGTAGTGAAGGAGAGAGAGAGAGCGAGCGAGCAGGGTGGGAGAGGTGAGTTGCTTTTCCTCCTCCTCCCTCCTCCCTCCCGGAGGAGTTGTTCGCCCGCGTGGTCTTTTCTCTCGGTTTTGATTGGCTGGTGGTTCCTGGCGCCTTCTGCAGGCCTGCTGCCGGGTGACGTAGCGGCCTGTGATTGGCTGACCACCGTGCCTTTGTGTGGGATCCTGGAGGGGTCCAGAGGAGCTATTCTCCTCAGAGCTCACCTCACTGTCGTACCCTTCGGACCCCCTTGATATCTATCCCTCTCAACCCCACTTAGAAACTTTCTCTCTTACTTTGTATACCTTCTTTCCACTACTTCACCAATCTATTTAATTATCCCATCCCCTTTTTTTTTTTTTTTTTTTTTTTTCTATGTGATTGTGAGAGGCAAAAGGCATAACTGCCTATAGCGAGTGCCTCCCTCATAGTTGAAAGAGTGACAGGGCCAAAATCAAGAGACGTTCGAGCCAAAATGCCTGGACACACGGAGTTTGAAGCAATTTAAGTCATAGGAAGAGGGAAAGACTGATTCTGGGAGAGAGTTCCAGAGCTCAGCTATTGAGTAGAAGAAAGTTTGAGAGTAACGTTTCACTCTTGGGTTGGAGAGTTGCACAGAGTAGGGGTGGGATTGAGTTGCAAGACGGGTACCACGTGCCCTATGTAAAGGAGGTGGTATGCACTGGGATAGCTCTGAGGAACACTGATTATAGTAGTGATAGAATAGCGAGAGAGATGCAACATTGCGGCGGGGAGTGAGAGAGATTGCAGAGAGTTGGTGAGTGGACGGGAGAGTTAATGATACGAAAGGCCTTCCTTTCAACTTTGTCTAGGAGAGCGGTGTGAGAGGAACCTCCCCACACATGTGAACAATACTCAATACAAGGGCGCACTATGCCCCTGTACAGAGCAAGAAGCTGTGCAGGGGAAAAGAACCCCCTAAGGCGGTTGAGCACACCCCGCTTCTGGGAGGCTGCCTTAGCAAGACTGGTAATATGGTCCTTCCAAATGAGAGCAGAAGAAAAAGAGACACCAAGAATATTGAGAGAAGATGAAGGGTTGATTTTTGTATTGTTGAAGAATAAGGGATAGTCCGCTGGGAGATCCTGCCGGGTAGATAGATGGAGAAATTGGGTTTTGGAAGCAATTTAATTCCGTTATCTATCTTTTCCTTGAAGCTTTAAGTCAACTTAATTGTGTGATCTTTTATATTTCCTGCTTGACTATCAGCAGTCTATAGTGTGTGCACCCTGTAACCGAGTCATAGGATACCTCGTTGTCCAGGCAGGACTCTTGACGGTTTAGGGTGGTTTGTTGCCTGGGTTTATAGATAAGGGTTGGATCTAGCGTTTTCCGTTGTTGCTTGTTGCCGCATACCTAGTCCAATAGAAAGAGCCCAGTGTTTATATATCCCAGGACGTAACAAATGGCGACCTTGCATAGGATTTACTGAACAGAGGAATATAGTGGTCATTTGTTTTGAGATTCCTTATGATTAGAGGAATACAGTGGACATAGTTTTTTTTTTTGGAGCAACCAATATAACACATTAAAGACTTTAAATAACATTAGTATATACATACTTGCATAGGAGATAAGGCACATTCTATAACCGTGATAATTACTGCAGTACACAAACATGTCTAATACATCAGAACACAGTGGTGGGTCAGGTCACGATACGGGCTCGGAGGGAGAAAGACCTGTGGAGTGGCTAGTCGATAGCGAGGAGGGTGCTAGAAGATTTTTAGAGGTGCCCCTTACCGCTGCCAGGGTGTTGAAGGTGAATAAGTATGGCTTAAAGTGTGGCAGGTCTTCAGGGTCACCAGGGTTTAAGTGGCATGAGGAAAGATCAGCTGAGGACTTTGATATTGGGTTTAGAAGGGAGAGACCTGGGTGGAGAGGCGACTGGGGGCCCCGGTCCCCAGCCCCCCCTCCACTCTACCCCATATCAAACGTCAGGGTGCCTGAATTTAGTACATATCCCCAAGTTGATGGTCAATGGCAGCGTGGAATTCAATCACAGGTACCCTCCCCATTAAATGCACCTTCCCCTCCTCAAGGGTTGACTCCAGATTTGTTGTTTCGGCTTGAGATGGCCAAGGTTGAGGCCGCCGAAAGACAGGTTAGAGTTCAGGTTGAGGCTGCTAGAGCTCAGGCTGAGGCCGCAGAGAGAACAGCTATACGAGAGGCTGAACTGCAGGCAGAGTCTAATAGGTATCGGGCTGACAGGGAGCTGGAGAGATCTCGAGTAGAGGTAACAGGGCGAAATATTGGGGGTCAATCATTGTCGCACCTGCTTAAACTAGTTCCTGTGTTCGATGAATCATGTGTGACTGAGTTTTTTATGCGATTTGAGAAGAAGTGTCAGGAACACCAGTGGCCTCAGGAAAAGTGGGCAGCATTAGTTTCATCAAGACTCCTAGGAAAGGGGCTAAAAGCGTATGATGCACTACCTTTAGAGTCCTGTGTAGTTTATGATGAGCTAAAGAAGGCTGTGCTACGGGCCTATGAGTTACAACCAGAAACTTACCGCTTGAAGTTTCGGGGTGTTACTAAGGGCAAGGATAGTACCTTCCTAGAACACACCCGGGACTTGTCTGATGCACTACGACATTGGCTGCGTTCTGAGAGGGCAGCTACTTTTGAGGAGTTGAGTGAGCTGGTTCTCTTGGAGCAGTTTTTTAAGTGCACAGGCGGGGACTTAACATTAAATATAAAGGAAAAAAATCCTAGAACTCTCCAGGAGGCAGCAGAAATGGCTGACCTCCGACTGTCATTAATTCGAGGGTGTGGAGCAGCAGCTTGGAGTGAGACGGTTGCAAAGGATCGTACCCCTCCCCCTCCCAAGAATTTTGATACACATAAATACACAAAACCATCTAGCACTGACAATAAAACTGAACACAAACCAAATACTGTCCCGTATAAGAAGTCTAATGGTACCTCCCACTCTCAAGGGAAACCAAAGAGTAAAGAGTGCTTTGCATGTCACAAGGAGGGTCACTTTGCAAATGCTTGCCCGAACAAGCCACCAAACAAGGTTGTGTCATTGGCCCGCAGCATAGGGGTGTCGCCTATATCTTCTGAGTTTGCCATGGGTAGTTCGTCAGAGGTTGGGACACAGCCTGTGTTCAAGAGTCCGGAAGGATCGAACCCTGTCCGCGACGTCTTTGGGGGTCATAGAGGGCATGGTTTTGTGAGGTGGGCTGGCGAAAGGCGAGGAGTTAAGCTATTGCGTGATACTGGGGCTTCTCAGACCTTGTTAAGGAACTTTACTGGTAGACCGATTAACGCTGCTCGGGTGGTGGTAGTTCAGGGGATCAATGCTACGAAGTCCTACCCGCTGGTGCGGATGGAGCTGGAGGTGGGTGGTGTGGCGAAGGAGCTGGATGTCGGAATTGTAGAGAACTTGCCTGTTGGGGGCGGCGACCTCCTCCTCGGCAACGACTTTGCGGTGCCTGCTTCTAAGGTTTCACCCTTGGTCGTTGCCGAGAAGGCGGCCGACGTTAGTAGGGAGGAACAGGAGTGGGTTGAGAAGTGTAGCGTACAAACCATGGCGTGTGTTGTGACGCGTTCTCAGACATCCGGAGCCTTGCAGCCACCACCTCAGTCTATCAAACCGCGGAGGAAAGGTCACAAGAAAACGGGAAGTTTGGTCAATTGGAGTGTTTTGAGCCGGCAGTGTTTCTTGGTGACTCATTATTGGCACCTATGTTAGAGTCTGGAGAGGCCCCAGGACCTGTCACAGCTAGTGAGGAGGTAGGGCAGGAAGAGACTCCGAGGCAGCAACGTTACACACGGAGAGAAAAAAGGGTTGCTCAGTTTGATATTGGGGGAGGACTTGGGTTGCTTCGGAAGCATCTAGACAGGTTGGTTCCCTCAGATATTTGTAAACTGCAGTTGGAGGATCCGGAAGTTCAGAAGTGTGGTAATGGTGCTGTCGAGATCAAACACGAGGACGGGGAAACATGTCATGTGAACCTGTTGGAGGAGTTTGTGAGGCAACCACCTGAGCAGCCTACTGTCCCTGCGTTGGTCTTCCGCGGCCAAGGTGGAGAAGGAGAGGTGGGCAGTAGGGCACAGGTGGAGGAGAGTAGGGATTGTCATGTCTCGGCGGAGCAGTGGGCGGGGGACACGAGTCTGGTGGCTGTGGAAGCGCTAGAGCACCTGCCTGAGCAGCAGTGTGCAGCGCTCCAGCACCAGCTCGGTTCATACCCCACTGGTCGTGCCGAGCCCCTGAGTCTCACAACTCGGGCGCTGCAAGATGTTCCGCGGGTAGGTCACGTGGATGTTGAAAGACAGTTAGCTTCGTTGTTTCGGTGGTTCAAGGTGGGCGACGAGGCTTTGACATGGTTGCCAGGTCAGAGTCGGCCCATGGCTGCCAAGGGTGGTGGTCAAAAGGAGGACTTTGAGCAGATTGGTGAGGTTGGCTGTGGCATAGAAGTGCCCAGTCATCGCATAGCCTCCCAATGCTGCTCTAGTCAATTGCAACAGCCCTACCATAGACCGACTGTATCTGGCCATGTCGCTAAAAGGAGTGATGCTGCGCAGGCAGATGTAGTCGTAAGGAATGCGGGGGTGTGCATGTACGGTATCGGCGGGGAAGCCTTAGCAATAATGAACTATGGGAGTGACTGCACAGGTGGTACTGATTGTCCCTCTCATTACCTGGCTGTTCTAGGGACGAAGGTGGAGAAGGAGGGAGACTACAGGTTAGAAGCTGCGGTCTCGGCTGGGTTGTGGAAGGGCACTAGGATTGTTGTTCTGCGAGATAAGTTGTTTACTAGGCTGTGGCAGTGCATCCGCGTGTTTGTTGCTTCTCCAGGCCTGATGTGCGGGGTAGAGTCCGACATGCAGGCTGGAGATAGTGCGGGGCTCAGTTTGGTTCCCTACCGTATGAATCCTGCTCGGCAGCCTGTGGTGCAAGCAGAGCTGGATTACGTGTTGACGAAGGGTCTGAGGGATAAGGAATGTCGTGAGTGGTCGTTGCCTGTAACTTTGCAACCTGTGTTGAGTGGCGAGATCAGTGAGTGTGTTGATTGCGAGAGTGTGTGGGCATTATCCCTGACAGACGCCTATACCTTATTGAGAGTTGACGACACCATAGACCGCCTCGGGGCTGCATCGCCTATCACGAAGGTAGAACTAGTGAAAGGTTATTGGCAGGCCCCGTTGCCGGAAAGAGCAAAGAGAAATGCCAGTCTTGTGATGAACTGGGCAGTTTATCAGTGCCAGGTGTTGTTTTGCTGCCGGGACACAAGTTGGATGTGTGGCATGCTAAGGGCACTGATAATGTTTTGGCTGATTGTTGGTCACGGGAGGGTTTGTTTGCAGGAGAACCCTCGCCGTTCAGTCAGTGTGTGTTGAGAGTGGAGGAAAATAGGCTGTCACTGTAGTGCAGCCGCCAAAAACAAATTAAAAAAAAAGCAAAAAACCTTATAAAAACTCTTTATTTTTATAACGTGTAGAATTGTGTATAAGATGTTGTGGCAGTATCTAAGTTGAATGTTTTCGCTTATTGTCGCTAAGTTAGTTGAACTTGCTCGGTGGAGTGCAACAGTCTTTATTTTTTTTATATATAGTGCCTTGTGTCGCAACAGTGTGTGGTAATATGAGAAGCTTTCTGTTAGATATGAAGAACTTAGTCAAGTGTCTTATATCTTGGGGGAAGTGTGACGCTCTTGCATAGTAGCCACGTGCGGGCATGCGCGCGCGTCGGCTGCCCAGCCGTTTAGAAACCGGCTGGCGGCAGCCGGCCGGCCGGCTTTTCCTTAGTATATAGCCTACGACAATGTAACTAATGTCTGGGATATTCTTATGTTGTTTCACAGCTTGAAGCTGCCCTTATTCTTAACCAACACATCTTAGTATATTTTATTCTCGATAGTTGATTGTTTCATTATAATACATAAGATGCATTGTAGTGAAGGAGAGAGAGAGAGCGAGCGAGCAGGGTGGGAGAGGTGAGTTGCTTTTCCTCCTCCTCCCTCCTCCCTCCCGGAGGAGTTGTTCGCCCGCGTGGTCTTTTCTCTCGGTTTTGATTGGCTGGTGGTTCCTGGCGCCTTCTGCAGGCCTGCTGCCGGGTGACGTAGCGGCCTGTGATTGGCTGACCACCGTGCCTTTGTGTGGGATCCTGGAGGGGTCCAGAGGAGCTATTCTCCTCAGAGCTCACCTCACTGTCGTACCCTTCGGACCCCCTTGATATCTATCCCTCTCAACCCCACTTAGAAACTTTCTCTCTTACTTTGTATACCTTCTTTCCACTACTTCACCAATCTATTTAATTATCCCATCCCCTTCATAGACCTTATATCTATTTTTGTATTAACGACGAGCTCTCAGATAATTAGATAGGATTTTGGGCCTTATGCAGAGATGTAATTGTTAATGAGACCTAGGAAGCTTTTTTGTTGTCTCATATTTGGTGGTTTCATGCTTGCTAGTGTGTTCTTGTGGCAGGTGAGCAGGGGCTAGAGCGGAGGGTTTTTTTTTGCGATCCTTTAAGTAAAGTCTGCTGGTGCGAGTCCTGTGGACCCGCACGACTTTACTAGGATACCCGTGGGAGTCTGGGGGCATTTTCTTGTCTGTGTGCCTGTGTGTCTAGTGTTGTGTTGTGTGAGGGCCCTTGCCTAGTCCACTCAGCACTGCGCTAGCACACCTTGTGTTTGTTTTAGGGTCGCCAGGAGAGAGTCAGATACTTGGGATCTGAGTCCCTCAAGAGAGCACCCTTTCAATTAGAGTAATTTGGCGCACAGACTTGGGAACGTCCCTAGGCTAGAGCAGGTGGCTCAGCCCGGGTATCCGAAGCCTATATCCTTCCGGCTAGACCTCTGCCACCTGGCAGATTAACAGCTAGCGGTTTATTATATCTGTATGCTTGTTATTGTGCCACAGTTTACCGTCTTTGTGAGCATTGTGAGTCAGGGTGTGGCTTAGAGACTCTGTCCGAGCAGGCTTGCCTGACTAAGAGTGAGAAGCACGCCTGGATGTGGTTATGTTGCGAGTGGCTGCCTTTATTTAATTATACCTATGCCATTATACACTGTAGGTCCTATCACTAGTATTTATTCCTGCTTATTAGTTAAGAGTTCTCTAAATCCGTAACGTACTTTCTTTGCTAAGCATCAGATCCTACAGTAGCCGCATGCAGTTTAGAAACCTGCATCTTGTCTACATGTACGATGTTTTGAGGACTGTTTGCTTTCACCTTCTTTCACGCAGGGGTGATTAGTTGTATTAATTAACGTAACGTTAAATGTACTTTCTTCTAGTTTGTTATTAAATTGTTTCTGCAATTTAATTCCGTTATCTATCTTTTCCTTGAAGCTTTAAGTCAACTTAATTGTGTGATCTTTTATATAGCCTGCTTGACTATCAGCAGTCTATAGTGCGTGCACCCTGTAAACCGAGTCATAGGATACCTCGTTGTCCAGGCAGGACTCTTGACGGTTTAGGGTGGTTTGTTGCCTGGGTTTATAGATAAGGGTTGGATCTAGCGTTTTCCGTTGTTGCTTGTTGCCGCATACCTAGTCCAATAGAAAGAGCCCAGTGTTTATATATCCCAGGACGTAACAATATCTATATATATACGGTATATATATATATATATATTATATATATATACATTCTACAGTATATATATATATATATATATTTATATATATATATATATATATATATATATATATATATATATAAATACTATTATACCCAGTGTTAAAATAGCAGATATAGAAACAATCCCTATAACATACATCAACAGCGACCGCCCCAAAAAATAACACCCAGTGCGGGAGCAAGGAAGGGCATATCAATCACCCACGAGCCATACCTAGGGAGCGTTCCGACCAGGTATAGTATGGTCAGTCCCCTTATTCACACCTAGGGTCTCTCTTATCAATACCATCAGAGAGAAAGGGAAACCCTCAACGCCCTTATTACCCAAGGAGGAAAAGATCCCAACCTACCAGGAAAAGTCATGCCTATGACAGAAAAAGTGAAAGAAAACCCTTCTACGCAAGGCACGAAGCTAGCTCTTCAGGTCACTCGACTGGATCCCAACCTATGTTTGTTACTAGGTCTCCTACTAAGTTTGATACTAGGGATAGTTCTATGCTAGATGCTAGAACTGTGACTTGTGCAACTGACCAGGACAGTCTTTCGTTCCTGAGATTCACTTCTACACCACCAGAAACGTTCGGCTCATTAGTGCCGGGAAAACCCCTTTGCACATTCAAGGTGAAACGTATTCAGTCACTATAGTTCCCCCCGATGGGCCCACGGTCGACCATAAATTTGTTGTTATCGACGACCAGGACGCCGCATATGACGGCTACCTTAAGCTAGATTTACTTCAAATGTTTAACGCGCAAATCGATTGCAAGCACTGATGCTTACATTTCGATAACCAACCGCAAGCCCCTCACCTCAACGCTCAGGCCACTACCACCGCTGCCATTCCCCCCCCCCACCCCACTACCAAGTATGGGTCCCCATCAACCAACCTTCTACTGCGCCCCTTTTTGTTTTCACCTTCCCACATCACCCACATCTGGCATCCAGCCAAAAACCTCTCCAACAATTTTTCTTCCTCGTCTTTCCCTCCCCTTTTCCACTCTGATGGCATTACTGTCACTTCTTCCTCTGACAAAGCTGAACTCTCCGCCCAAACTTTTGCTAGACACTATACCTTGGATGCTTCCGGTGCTATTCCTCTCTCTCCACCGCCCTCTCACTTACTCATGCCTAATATCCTAATCTCTTCTAAAGATATACTTTCTACCCTCTCTGGGCTTAATACTAAGAAGGTGTACGGTCCGGATGTTGTCCCTTATGTTGTACTTAAACGCTGTGCTACCGTGCTGACTCCCTGCCTATGCAAACTCTTCCGTCTCTGTCTCTCCTCTAACACCTTCCCTTCTTGCTGGAAGTTTCTTCTTATTCAACCTATCCCAATGAAAGGTGACCTCTCTCAACCCTCCAACTATCATCCAATTGCTCTCATTTCTTGCATCTCCAAAGTGTTTTAAACTATTCTTACTTCAAAATTTCTTAAGTATCTATCTTCTCATAATCTACTCTCAGATTGCCAGTATGGATTTCTTAAGGGTTTCTCTACTGGGGATCTCCTTTCATATCTTACTAACTCTTGGTCATCCTCCTTCCGGGACATCGGTGAGACCTTTTATATTGTACTAGAAATATCAAAGGCCTTTGATTGAGTCTGGCACAAATATCTAATTCCTAAACTACTCTCCTTCGGTTTCTATCCCTCTATCTATGCCTTTATATCAAATTTCCTTTCAGGCCATTCCATAGCTGCGATTGTGGATGGCCATCGTTCACTTCCTTAACCTATCAAGTCCGATGTTCCT
>CM064580.1:16594264-16669264 GCA_032716605.1 Paralithodes platypus | reverse complement strand
TAGCTTGGTGATTTTAAGACCTATCGCCCCATTTATTTGTCAATATTAAGAATTTTGGTGTCATTTAGGCATCGATTTCTACCTAGCGAGGCTGTATTTTAAGAGGAACTGACCTTCGGCCGGGACATCTATTAAGCTTGGTGGATTATAAGAAAATAAGAAAACAATACATAAATGAGCAAATAAATAAGCCCATCCCGCCTGACAAGTGCAGAAAAATATCAGGGTAAAATCAAAACAAAACAATAATCCATCCATAAAACAAATGACGTGGCCAGGGATGTCTTTTGTAAATTATGGTAATGACTTGGGAGAAAATCATGATCTTCTGCGAGATGGTCATAAACTAGAGAAACATTAATTTATCACTCCTTGACACAGAAAATATAGGAACACAAATTAGGTGACCAAAAATATGTTGGTGGTGTAATGATTTAGTTGCTTATGTTCTGGGTGTGGTGTCCCGAGTTCGAATCCCGGGAGGACCATATGCTGTTATTAGTTTATTCAATTACATTGGGGTATGTAATTGATGATTAATGTATATAAATATATAAATATATATACTGTATATATATATATGTATATATAGTATATATATTGTTACGAGAGGGAGGCCACAATCTAGCCTGTGTCTAGAGCTTTTGGAGCTGGCCGTGCTTGTTTGCTAGAATTCTTTGCAATTCTTCTTCTATGGTTTTAAGTCTCAACATGTGTTTTCTCCCATATTCACTAACAATGATATAAATATCCTTAAAACACGTGACAAGAGAGAAGATCTTGTGGTCTGTTCGACAAAGGCAAAGGAGTGGTGTTGCTCAATACAAATTAGTATATGTAAAAATGTACGACATTCTCCATATTTATTACAATAATTCAAACTGACACATTTAAATGAAGTCTAAAAATCGAAGACACAATAAACAGATGTTTTAAATATATGGTAAATCTAGGCTCTATCTTGGAAGAATTGCGTAATGCAATGAAGCCTACAGGTTCATCCTTGGCTTTTCTCGACGGCCTTCCCAAGGTCCACAAAACCAATATCCCCCTCTGCCCCATTCTTGCCGTATATAATACGGCTTCATATAAGCTTACTAAATGTTGTGTCAAACTTGTATCTGCATTCACTACGAACAAGTTCAATTCAATTAAATTCAAAATATTTTATAGACACAAAAGTTGAATACAGTATATTTACAAAATTGCATATAAAATTATTCACATCCTTTGTGTCAATGAGGAACTGATACTATCAGGCATATGTGTCCTCATTGGTACACGTCTACATACAAGTAAGGTCAACAAAGACAACATTTAAAGTTTTGTCACCCTATAATTAAAAAAATTAAAATAATCTAAATAAAAAAAATAAAAAACGAAAAGACACTACTGAAACAACCTAGATAATATAAATGACCAAGAGGATCTTAGTGTTCATACAATTATGAATATATATTTTTGACACTGTTGTTATAACTAATAAATCTATTTGTTCGAAAAATAATTTCTTAGATTTCTTTTAAATTTTGAAAAAATACACTACACATCAATTGTCTCACGTAAATGTTTCCAAATATTAACTCCTTTGTGCCTGAATGTTATTTTCATTAAGTTTGTTCTTGCTATAGGGATATGTAATTGTTGTTTCTGTCTTTTTAGGTGGTGATGTATATTCATATTTGTAGTAAACATATCATTCAGAATCGGTGGTACTATGCCTTTAATAATCTTGAACATCAATGTTGCTATTGAAAATGTATACACATCGAGAAAAGGTAATATGTTTAGTGATTTGAATATTGGTGGTGTATGTCGAGACTCGTAAGTAACTCGACAGTTTACGTTAAGTAAACATACTGGAAGTTCAAATTAGGCGCCAGTATTAGGCTAAGTTATATATCTATATAAAAGATATATACTATTTAGTATTAAGTCTTTATGGGTTTATTATCCATTATTATATCGGGTTGTCATTATAATAAATCCGGTATATCTTGTAGTTAGTTAAATGACGCATTGGTAGATAAGATAACTGCGCATGCGTCATATTCGGGAAGCTGAGGGTCCCTCGCTTCAAGACAAATCAGAATCGCTTTCGCTACAACCTCATCAAGATCTCCTTCTAGCCGCTCCAATACAACCACCTGTTTCCTGCTAAGTTATCCTAATTCTTATATCTGAGTGGCCACTATATCTTCTATCTATTCCTACCACTATCATTGAGCTATCTATCCCTATCAATCAATAAAAGTAAGTTAACTCTTGTGAGTTTATATGTAAATTCCGCTTTGTTTACTATCGAATGCTCTGTAGTGAGTTGATTTTATCATTCTCACTACTCTTTTTTGTAAAGTTGACTTCACTGGCTGTACCCCACATGTATATGCCGTACGTTATACATGGATACACAGAAGAGTTATATAAAGTTACAAGTGTTTCAGAATTTAGAGATTTCCTCACCTTACATATAATTACAATGCCTTTTGATAATTTGTTCTTAATATACTTAATATGGTCACACCACAACAATTTAGAGTCTACAATTGCCCCTAAGAATTTCGTACTTTCTACTTTTTTTCAAAGGTCTGTTATTTATAGTTTATACATACATTCATGTTAGTATTAATGTGTTTGCCCTTAGTAGTGAAGATCATATAGTGAGTTTTATCTATATTCAATGACAATTTGTTAGCAATCGTCCAATCTAATAATTTCTTTACTTCATTGTTCATCCAATCAATAACATAGTTAATACTGTCCCCTTTTAAGAATATATTTGTATCGTCTGCAAACAATATTGATAAAATATTTGGGGAAACATTCTCGATGTCATTAACATAGATCAAATATAGTTATGGCCCAAGAACAGATCCATGGGGAACACCAGAATTTACCAAACCACGGAAGGATTTTCACCGTTGTAGGCTACATATTGTGATCGCTTTTCCAAATAACTTTTAATCCACTTCAATTCAACCTCCATAACTTAGAAATTATTGAGTTTTGCCAAAAGTATCTCATGGTTAACAGTATCAAATGCCTTGCTGAAATCCAAAAATAAGCCAAGTACATTTTTACCAGAGTCAAGGGCTTCGGAGATTTGTCAATCATTACAATCAATGCCAATTCAGCGCCATAACCTGCTCGAAACCCAAACTGATATTTGTATAGTAATCTATATTTATTCGTGAAAGAATGTAATTGTTTGTACATGATTCGTTCGAATATTTTCGAGAAAATAAATAGCACTGAGACTTGGCGGTAATTGTTTGTAAATGAAGTGTCACCACTTGTATATAACGGTATGACTTTTGAAGTGTTCAACATACAAGGGAAAACTCCCTCAGTCAGGGAAAAAGTTATGAGATTAGTCAATACATGCAGAATAAATTGGTACGTTTCCTTTATAACTAGGCAACTCACATCATCCCAACCAGGACACTTTTTCTTCAATTTTACTATAATATTCTTCACCTCTTCCGAACTGGTAGGTGTTATAAACATTGAACTAGGATTTGCACTAGGAATAAAGGATGAGTATGTTCTATTGATGGTTGGCAGTGATTTACAAATGTTACTTCCAATATTGAGATAACATTAATTGAAAGCATCAGCAATAAAGTTATCATTGTTAACAATTCTACTGTCTATGTTGAAAACTGATCCTCTCTTCTGTGTTTGTTTTTTATCAACTCTGCGAAGCAGAATGGTATCGCGCACACAGATCCCGCCCGTATACTGTGCACCACCAGTCAGCTTGTCTGTCGTCGTCCGTCGTCCGTTGTCGTCCGTCCGGAAACTCCTCCTAGACGGTTCGATGGATTTTCACCAAATTTCACAGTTATATCCATTTGGTTAATGCGAAGGTCAGTCTAAAAAGAAATGTTCAATTTAACTCATAGATTAAGGTCAAAGGTCAAGATCGAAAATCAGGTAAATATTTCATATATTTTTGTTTTGGCTCAAATTTCTTAATTTTCACTATACAAGTTACTGATAACATTGGTACCTTATTGACCAAATTTTAGATAACTGTTCTTAAGGGTAAAGTCAAAGGTCAAGGTCAAAGGTCAAAATATGTGTTTTACTAGCATTTCTTATACTAACTTTTAGATTAGCACTAGACTTATCATGTATATTCGGAATACCTAGTCCAAGGTCATACAAGAAACTATACAATTCCATATGAAAGGTCAAGGTCACAGGTCAAGGTTAAAAAAAACGTCAATATGCAAATGTCTTTACTTTTCATGCAAACTTCAACTAATTTGGTGAGATAGTTGCACTTTAAATGACAAGGATCATATATAATTTTGAGACATAAAGTTCAAGATCAAGGTCAACTAATCTATTAATATATATGAAACTAACTGATGGGCTTTAATTAAATTAGGCATGCTTATTATATTTTCCTGGGCAACGGTAATGCAAACACACAATTTACTCTTACATAAAGGTCAAGGTCAAAGGTCAACATTTATTAATAATAATAAAAGATAACTCAAACTTAGGAAAATTGATTGTGTTAGTTGCTTATTACTGTACTTAAATAACATATATATCAAGTTTCATATAAATATTGTAATAATTAAGGTGAAATTTGAAGTCAAAACAAGAGTGTTCGTAATTTTCCCTAAACTTCTCCTAGACTATTTAATGTACTGTATTGTCACCAAATTGTGAAGGTATATCCATTTGTTCAATGTGAAGGTCACTCAAAATGATACCGTATGTTTAATTTAACTAAAAGGTAAAGGTCAACGATAAAAATAAGGTCAATATTTAATTTTTTTCTCTCAAATGTCTTCATTTTCACAATACAATTTACTTGTAACCTTGATACATTATTGACCAAATGTTAGATAAATATTCTAAAGGGTAAGAGCAAAGGTCAAGGTCAAAGGTCAAAATAATAGTATTTCTTATACTAAATGTTAGATTCTATTAGGCTTACCATGTATATTCGGAATACCTAGGCCAAGGTCATACATGAATCTATACAATACCACATGAAACGTCAATGTCACAGGTCAAGGTCAAATAAATGGTCAATATGTTATTTTATTTACTTGTATGCAAACTTCACAATATTTAGTGATATAGTTGCACTTTAAATGAAAGGGAAAAATATTAAATTTTGAAGCACATATAAAGGTCAAGATCAAGGTCAACAATTGTATTTATATATACGAAACTAACTTTGGCATGCTAATTTGATTTTCCTGGGCAATGTCAATTTCATAAAAATGTACACATATAGGTCAAGGTCACAGGTCAAGGTCAAAGGTTAACATTTATTATTGATAAATAAAGAATAATAGAACTTTGGAAAACTGGCTGTGTTAGTTGTGTATTACTTAAATAACATATATATCAATTTCATATAGATATTGTAATAGTTAAGGTCAAAGGTCAAAACAAGAGTGTTCGTCATTTTACCTAAACTCCTCCTAGACTGTTTAATGTAATATCACCAAATTGTACAGGCAAATCAAGTTTGTCAATGCGACGACCATCCATACTTATGTTTTTTTCTTTTTAGTCAAAGGTCAAAGGTAAATTTTTTTTTTTTTTGTTAAGAGACAATGAACGGAGGAAGGAAAAACACAGATAAAACAAAAAGGTCCATGTGCCTAAAGGCATCCTCCATTCATAAAATGTTTGTAACAACTGGATTTAAACATTTGTAGATTGTAAGTTTGTGGAAAGCAATTCGAGGGAAGTGAATTCCAAAGAGTAGTAGCTCTGGGGATAAATGAATTCTGATAAGCAGAAGATCTGCATTGTGGAGGAGAAAGTGTAAATTCATGGGCGCTCTCAGCTGCCCTAGTTCTACGGGGAAAGATGTGGAGAGGCGGCACAATTGAAGCAAGTTCCTCGGAACAATTGCTGTGAAAATATCTGTAGAATAATGCAAGGGATACAAGGTTTCTTCGTATGGATAATGTAGGAAGGTCCTGTGTGATTGCAGGGTTATTTATTAATCTAATAGCTTTATTTTGAATTTTGTCCAACTGCCTCAATGCAACCACTCCACTTCCACCCCACAGAGGTGAACAGTAATCCATCTGAGAACGCACTTGACTTTAATATTACGGCCAACTGCTCGTCAGTGAAGAATTCTCGAACTCTGTACAGGAGTCCCAGTTTTTTAGAGGCATTCTTAGCAATGCTTCTAACATAATGTGTCCAGCTCAAGTTAGTAGTTAATGTTACACCGAGAATGTCAATACTAGGGGAAGTGGGAATATTTACATAATTAAAAAATATATGGGAGTCAGTGAGATTCTGTCGGTTAGAAAATTGAATGTACTTGGTTTTCTGTGCATTAAAGGAAACTAGATTCTTTTGTCCCCATTCATTAATTCTAGAAAGGTCCTGGTTCAGAGAAATTGCAGTGTTTATTTTTGAATTTATAAGATCGGGTTGGGTGAAAGAATTGGTAAATGTGAAGGAACTGTGGAGTGTTGAGTCATCTGGTGGGAATGTATTGGATTATGAGTGTTAGATATGAGATCATTGATATGAATGAGGAACAGAGTTGGGGCCAAAACTGATCCCTAGGGAACACCAGCATTTATTGAGTGAAATTGAGAATAAAGGCCATCTACCATTACACATATTTTTCTGTTATGAAGATAAGAAGAAAACTATTCCTTTAATACCTCAGAAAGTAACTGATGATTGATAATGAAATTTGGCATGCTTCTTTGATTTTCCAAGGTTACTTTGATGCAAGCTAATTTGTTTATCCGACATAAAGGTCAAGGTCACAGGTCCAGGTCAAAAGTCAACATTCATCATAAAAAATACTCTAATTTCGATAAGCTAACTGTTAGTCTCATTGTACTTAAATAACATATATATATATATCAATTTCATACACATTTTCCAATACTTATGGTCAAAGGTCAAGGTCAGAGATCAAAAGAGTGTTAATCATTGTCCCTAAACTCTTCCTAGACTGTTTAATCCTATCTGCACAGGTGATGTATTGTTTGTATTATATTCTAGCTATAATTAGATGATTTTGTGGATCTTAAGAAGGATCTGTGGTAGTAAAAATGGTTAATTAAGATAGTTGAAAGCTTGCTAATTTGTTGAAGGCTCTTCTTAAATTGAATAAAATTGTCTATCATTATCCAGAATATAATGAAAAGGACAGAATTGGTACTGAACGGGTTAATGTATCGTCACCAAATTTTACAGGCAAATTTGGTTGGTCAATGCAACGGTTGTCTGAATATTGTGTGTTTGTTCAAGGTGAATGGTGCAGGTCACACATTATGGTCACTATTTCTTTTGTTTTATATATATTTAATATTAATTACACCATATTCATAATGATACAAGATGGTGTTAAACTGACCAATTTTAGATAAATATTCCAATTGTTAAGGTCATATGTGAATATAAATATAACTCTCTCTCTCTCTCTCTCTCTATATATATATATATATATATATATATATAAAAGAATTAAAGGTCGCAGAGTTTATGGGTATGCAGTTTTAGTATGTTTAGTGTTATTAGTATTATTTAATGTTTTTTTTATTTTTTGTAAATGCGAAAACTGCACACCTACTTTATTTATTACATCTTTTATCACTTCCCAAGACTTTTTAATATTGCCTATGTTTTGCCTTAGTAACCGATCATAATATTCTCTCTTCGCATGTCGTAGTACTCTTTTGTATTCTAAATATTTTGTGTTGTTATATTTTTTGTTTTCTATATATATACTGTATATATATAGGGCATAAAGTTTATTATTATTTGTTTATAAATTGTTTAAGACTAGCAGTGAGCCAACACTTACGGTTACGGTATGATATTATAATATTACGAAAAGGAAGGGATTCATTGTAATATCGAGTAAAAACATTATGAAATTCTGAAAAAGCGTCCTGGCAGTTCCTATTACCAGTTATATTTATCCAGTTTGTGTTATGTAATTTATCTTTGAACAGTTACATGCTATTATTGTTTAATAGTCGTTAAGTGATAAATTTAGGGTATATTAAATTTTGTACTTGTTCACTTTTACTGACAGAAAAGAAAAAAAATGGAAAATGGTCAGATACATCTGTGTACATTATCCCATTTATATTTTCCTATAATTTATACGAACTGTTCACTTTCCTTTAAAATTACAAATTGCCTCCCTCTTCATAGCTTATGTAGCTTCGATATAACCTCCTTATTCACCAATGTCCCCTTAACTAACGCATTGGATCTTTGTGTCAAACTTATGTTCAACTAATCTGAAACGTGCTCTGGGCATGCGTACAAGATTGTCATTTCATATTCAATAACCAAATCTATAAACAAACAGACGGGGTAGCCATGGGGTCCCCACTAGGTAGTACCTTTGCTAATGTCTTTATATGTTACTGGGAAAAACAATGGTTAGACAAAATAATGTTCTCTCTCCTATAAACCTATCCTTTACCGTAAATATGTCGACCCCACACTACTTATATTAAAAGATAAAGGTCACGCCCCCTTGTTTCTGAATTATCTAAATATACAACATAATATAAATTCACTATAGAAAACGAGGTTAACAACAGATTGTCATTCCTCGACCTTTTGCTTACCAAAGTTAGAGATATACAGTCTTAACCTAAGAAGTGCGCATGGGGGTAATTAGAAACGTCTGCCTGTGCTGACGTATTTGAGCTGTTTCCATCACTAAAATATTCATTTTACCATATATAGGATTAATACTTATCCATACGTGCATATTATGGGTTGATTATAAAGGTATTAACCTGAAACAACAATAAAACGAGTGAAAACAGCGTTTGGATGGTCAAAATCGGAGATACAGGCCGCGAGTTATATAAATGTAGTGAGGAACCTGCTTTCCCGCCAATTTCCCCCAAGGCCACTGAGACACAGTCGATCGATACTCTCTCTCTCTCTCTTGCACTCGCTTGCTAACAGTGATGACAATGCCCTGCTTGCAACTCGCTAATGTTAGCACGAAAGTATACCTCAGAATAAGGGAATAACAGGGAAAGTAGGTGATAACTGAAGGAGGGGAGGAAAGTGGGGAAGGAGGAGAGGTAGAGGAGTGATATTTTGCATGGCACAGGGGCAATTTTTTTTTTGTTTTTTTCGATGTTTAAAGTTGATTTTTTTTTCTCTGACTCTTAAGAGTCTTCCCGCAGTCCGCCGGGGGAACTCTTAAGAGTCTTCCTGCAGTTCCCGGGTTAATATCTCTATCTTCAGAACACCCATTCCTCCGGTCTTGGTATTAGCGTTTTCAGCAACTATTCACTCAGATTCAATATAAACGCAGTTCAAATCTTTCTTCGCAGGGCATACTACTTGGCTACGACATATAGCCTCTTTCATAATTACATTTATTTTGTTATTAATAATGGCTTCACCAATGACCTCTTCAATACACAACTAAGGAACTTCCTAAACAAAATGTACAAACGTAGGAAACCCGTTCTCACTGCCAATAAGGAGGATTTTTTTTATACTAGTCCACCCTTTCTTGGAAAGGTGTCAGACAAAATTGAAAGACTACATAATAATAAGTTATCTAATTTCTTCCCTCATATCAACTTTAAAATATTTCACAAAAACGAATTTAAGATTCGATCCCTGTTTCACTATAAAGACTTCACACTAAACTTCACTCATCCATCATTTACAAATTTACCTGTCCATTTTGCAAAAATGGCTACATTGGGAGTACAATACGGACTGTCAAAGTAAGGATCGATGAGCACAAGGGTCAGTCCAGCAGAACCAGCCTCTATTTAAGTAATCCTCCTCATACGGCGGTGAGAGAGCATTGCTATGGGCTATGGTTGTAATCTTGCTGTAAATGATAGAATGTTTAGCATTCTTAACTCCTGTAATAACGGTAACCTTAGAATTCTAGAGTCCTTGTACATATTTAACCCCCCCCCCCCTCCTTAACAAATATCATTCGGCATATTCTCTACATATCCTTTGTGATTAGATAACGAACGCCCCTTTTGTGTTCCTATATAAATAATTATCTTATGGCTGACATTTTTTAAATATAATACTTTCGCTTCCTGCGATTATTATTTTTTATGATGTTTGCTATATGTGTTACTATTGTTTTCTAGAAACCACTGAGGATTACACAAGAGTGTCGAAATGTTTGATCTCTGCTTAATAAAGTGTACTACTGGTCCCCATCCTGGTCTTCTATTAAGCTTGCACGATGCTGTTCGCTACTAACCTGTGCATTTTATTCATCTGTAACTTGAGGTTCCCCAAGAACAAACCCATCACCAATATATATATATATACATATATATATATATATATATATAGGTAGTTATATAAAAATCGGCTAGTTACTTATATAGTGCCCGCATTTCCTCCTTCGAGGATTCACAAGCGCTTGACCTTCTATAATCAAACAGAGACCATTAACCATCTCTCTTGTTCAAGGGGAGATGGTTACCGCTTTGGAGATGGTTTCTATGTGAATGAAGGATACAAAAGACAAGCTGCCTGCAACATGTATCTCCCTAAAAGTTGAAAGACTAACAGAGAGCCAAAATCAAGGTACATTACAGTCAACATGTCTGGCACACAGAGATTGAAACAGTTTCAATCATAGGATGAGGAAATGACAGATTGATGGAGAGAGTTCCAAAGCTTGCTTGTTGAGTAGGAGAAAAACTTGTGTTCAATCTTGCTTTTGAAAGTTGGATAGAATAGGGGTGGGTGTATGTTGAAAGACAGGTGGCCCCCCACTCTCCATAAGGGAGGGGGTATACTCTGAGAGACATTTGAATTAAGAACATTGATCACTGTAATAGCTGTAGAAGAGCGAGAGATAAAATATTGCGGCATGTAGAGGGAAATTGTAGGGAATTAGTGAGAGGAGGTGAGTTGAGGAGATTTTGTTTTTTTATTCTTCTCTTTCGAGTAGTGTGATATGGAGGGAACCTCTCCATACATGCGAACAAAACTCGATACATGGGCCCACTGTGCCCCTAGACAGAGCAAGAAGCTGTGGGGGTGGGGAATCCACAGAGATGGTTGAGCACACTAATCTTCTAGGAACCTGTTTTTGCAGGAGAAAAACAGAAACGCCAAGAATACTGAGAGAAGATGAAGGGTTGATTTGTGTATTGATGAAGTATAAGGAATAGTCCTGTGGGAGTTCTTGACGGGTAGACAATTGGAGAAATTGGGTTTTGGAAGCATTAAATGTAAGACTTTCTGTGCCCCAATTGGAGATGGTTGATAGATCAGAAGATAAGTGTGCTATGGCCTTATCACATAGGTATTTGAGTGATTGCATGCTGGGTTGTTCTGTAAAACTAGTTGAATAGTACAGTCATCAGTATATGAATGGATAGGGCTGGAGGTACAGCTGAGAAGATCATCAATATACATGTTGCAGCACTGCCCCAGTAGTGCACTGTTAGATTAGGTTAACTAAAGTATTATTAGGATATATAGATATTTCTTTGCTGTTGTGACCATAATATGAACAGGAGGCTTGACCTCCAGTTGCAACAGGCTGCAGCTCATACATTTCCTATTAACCTTTTCGCTCAGCAGAAAATGCACTAGGGTCTACTTTTACACATGTTTAAATGCACCATGGCGCGATTCATGCCTCTGCAATAAAGTAGACATGCCGTTTTGCCCAAAATCAAAACGGCATACCCAACTCTGCGATGGGTTACCATCATCACTACCAATACCATCATCAATCACAATCACCATCATCACTACTACTGCCATCATCACTACAACTGCCACAATAATCACGACTACTGTCATCATCACCATTACTATGATCATCATCACTACTACAACTACAATCATCACTACTGCTCTCACCATCATCACTAGTACTGTCACCATTGTCACTATCATCTTAATCACTACTATCATCATTGATACTACAACTATCAACCATCATTACTACTATCATCCCCACCATCTTACAATCATCATTACTACTGTTAACATCATCACTACTACTTTAACCATCATCATTACTACTGTCACAAGTATTACCATCATGTATCCTACTGTCACCATCATCACTACTACTGCCATCATCACCATTACTATGATCTTCATCATCACAGCTATTGTCATCATCACTACAACTTGCACCATCATCACTACTACTCACCATCACTAATACTCACACCATCGTCACTTCTATCATCACTAGTCATTATTATCACTACAACTATCATTACTTGTCACCATCATCACTACTATTATGACCATCATAATCATGATGGTCATAATCATCACTACTGTCAACATCATCAATACAACTGCAACCATCATCACTACTATTATCACCATCATCACTACTATCACCATCAATCCCACTATTACTACCATCACTTCTAATGCCAACTAAACTAACTTAACCTAGCAAAAGCGTAGCGAGATGTTTTCGCCATCATTGCTGGGGGGGGGTGGGGGGTCTGGGGAGCGGGGTGGTGGGGGGGCGGGAGGTGTAAAACCATATTTTGGACCTAAAATCATAACTATTGCACAAATTCAAAAAATCTTTTTTGGCTGACGTTCGCATTCACGCAACAAATGTTCGTGTGAAATTTGGTGAAAATCTGTCCAACGGTCTAGGAGTTCCGAGACAGACGGACAACGACGACAACGACGACGACGACGACAGAATTTTTGTTTGTGTGGTACCCACTATACGGGGGGGCGATACCAAACTCTGCTTACGCAGAGTTGATAAAACAAATGGTAACAAGAATTGGCTGGTACAAAACGTATATTTTCGCCCAGCGGTCGTAATCTGACCCGGACCGGCAAGAGAGAGACATCCTCCCTGTTTTTTTTTTTTTTTTTTTTTTTAAGAGACAATGAACGGAGGAAGGAAAAACACAGATAAAACAAAAAGGTCCATGTGCCTAAAGGCATCCTCCATTCATAAAATGTTTGTAACAACTGGATTTAAACATTTGTTGATTGTAAGTTTGTGGAAAGCAATTCGAGGGAAGTGAATTCCAAAGAGTAGTAGCTCTGGGGATAAATGAATTCTGATAAGCAGAAGTTCTGCATTGTGGAGGAGAAAGTGTAAATTCATGGGCGCTCTCAGCTGCCCTAGTTCTACGGGGAAAGATGTGGAGAGGCGGCACAATTGAAGCAAGTTCCTCGGAACAATTGCTGTGAAAATATCTGTAGAATAATGCAAGGGATGCAACGTTTCTTCGTATGGCTAATGTAGGAAGGTCCTGTGTGATTGCAGGGTTATTGATTAATCTAATAGCTTTATTTTGAATTTTGTCCAACTGCCTCAATGCAACCACTCCACTTCCACCCCACAGAGGTGAACAGTAATCCATCTGAGAGCGCACATGACTTTTATATATTACGGCCAACTGCTCGTCAGTGAAGAATTCTCGAACTCTGTACAGGAGTCCCAGTTTTTTAGAGGCATTCTTAGCAATGCTTCTAACATAATGTGTCCAGCTCAAGTTAGTAGTTAATGTTACACCGAGAATGTCAATACTAGGGGAAGTGGGAATATTTACATCATTAAAAAATATATGGGAGTCAGTGAGATTCTGTCGGTTAGAAAATTGAATGTACTTGGTTTTCTGTGCATTAAAGGAAACTAGATTCTCTTGTCCCCATTCACTAATTCTAGAAAGGTCCCGGTTCAGAGAAATTGCAGTGTTTATTTTTGAATTTATAAGATCGGGTTGGGTGAAAGAATTGGTAAATGTGAAGGAACTGTGGAGTGTTGAGTCATCTGCGTAGGAATGTATTGGATTATGAGTGGTAGATATGAGATCATTGATATGAATGAGGAACAGAGTTGGGGCCAAAACTGATCCCTGGGGAACACCAGCATTTATTGAGTGAAATTGAGAATAAAGGCCATCTACCATTACACATATTTTTCTGTTATGAAGATAAGAAGAAATTAGTGGAACTAATGATGCAAGGCCGTAGTGTGACATCTTCGACAATAAGGATTGATGCCAGACTCTATCAAATGCCTTTGATATATCCAGTGCTATTGTATGTGTTTCACCATGTTGGTCTGTAGCTTGGTTGATTTGATGCGTAAGAAGGCAAAGAATGTCTGCAGTTGATCGACATCGTCTAAAACCATATTGCCTATCACTGATTAATTTATTATTCTCCAGATGCTTAATTATGTGATTATTTAATATAATTTCAAAAACTTTGCCAAGAGTGGAAGTTATAGCTATTGGTCTGTAGTTTGATGGATCTGAAGAGGCCCCTTTTTTAGGAACTGGATGGATGTTTGCTTCTTTCCAGGGTACTGGGAAGCATGAGGTATGAGTACACAGACGGAAAAATTTTGCCAATACAGGAGCGAGCACCAAGGAGCAATTCTTAAGTACTATTGGAGGAATTTCATCTGGACCAGGAGCCTTATCTACTGAGAGATTCTGCAAAATAGTTTTGACATGTCTGGTGTGGATATTAAGTGAGGGAATTTCAGGTGAATTAAAATTAAGTACAGGGACATCTTGATTTATTTCATCTAAGGTTGAGTTGGTGGAGAAAATATCTGCAAGAAGGTTAGCTTTACCTCGTGGGTCACTTACAAGATTGCCAGTCGGAGATTTTAATGGTGGAATGGATGAAGCAGTAGTGAAGTTGGATTTGAATGAGTTAAGAGTAGACCAAAATATTTTGTTATCATTTGGATTATTTAGAAGTTTATTTGCCTGCTTATGGAGAAAGTTTGATTTAGTTAGGTTTAATACAGTTTTGGCATGATTTCTGATGTTTTAAAGTAATTAAAGGCTTCATGTGTTTTTGATCTTGTGTATGCATTGTAGGCTATTGCTTTTTGTTCAGTTACTCTAGCACAATTATGGTCAAACCATTTAGGTGAATTAGATCTTTTACTGTACTTTTGATGAGGAATAAAAGTTTCCATTCCAATTTTTACAAAATCTTGTATGTGGCTCAAGGTGGAGTGTGCATCATTAGAAAAGAAAGAGGTCCAGGGAATATCAATAAAGAAACCTTGAAGACCCTCCCAGTCTGCCCTATCGTAATGCCATTTAGTCACCAAAACAGGTTCAGAGTGGGAAGGTGTGGTAGGTGATAGACAGGTGGCCTGTATCAGACAGTGATCAGAAGATCCAAGTGGGGACCTCACTGTAACATCATAATTTTCTGAATTGGTTGTTAAAAATAAAAGTCCAGTTGGTGGGAATTATGATTAGGATTATCTGGATTATCTAGGATTAAGGGTGGGTTGGTTGACTAGTTGAATGAGATTAAATGAGTCTGCAAATAGCTCACATTCAAGACCAGCATCATCAGTCCTGGCTGAATGAGTGAGCCATTCAACATTATGGACATTAAAATCACCCAACACAGTGATTTCAGAAGAAGCATTTAAGTTGAGCACACTGAGTTGTGAGGACAGAGAATCAAAAAGACTTTGCTCTGGAGGAGTATTTGGGGAACGGTAGATGCAACATATGTATTTAAATTTACCAGCAGAAATTAATTTGTATATAGAATAATCAAAATAGGGACAATTGAAACTAGTAACCTCCTCCAGGGCAATTTCAGATTTTGCGAAGCAACATACACCACCTTTAGGTCTGAAATTTTGGAGCAGTTGATAACCTGGAAAATTAAATCTAGATGTGTCAGATGTGGATGTTACTTGAGTCTCTGTCAAAAAAAGGAGAGTAGGGGATTCTGCTTGAAGAAATTGGTGTACAGAATTGATGTTAGAGTGAAGTCCCCATATATTACTAAAGAAATAGCTGTACTGACAAGCAGCTTTGGGACGTTGCAATGCTCTTGACACAGTCGCATGATGACGACCGGGAGGGCCCTGTGTCAATAACCCAACCCTGCCGGGGGTGGATATCCGAGGGACCACCAGGTTTGCTCCTGCCTCGCATGGCATTGAGAAACAAGGGGAGGTCTGAGACTGGCTTCGAGGGTTGGAGAAAGACTCTCCCTCCCTCCCTGCCATCCTCGCGCAAAAATACTCATTCAATATCGGAAATAATAGGGAAAATAGCGGATAATTGAGGAGAGGGGAAGAGGTGGGTGAAGGAGGGGAATGGGGGGTTGGGAAACATATGGAGAACATTTTGTTTCCCCCATACACATACAAAATAGAAAACTGCACGAGCATCACAAACAGTCTGGGCTGATATTCAAACGACGGAGGTTGACAAAACGCCGAGGAGACCGAGGTCATGGCCGACGGACATTCGACAGTTTGTGTGTCTGTCATTAGTAAAATACACGATGCCCTCAGTGATGTATGAAAGGGGGCTATACCTACCACGTCGGAACATTGGTGCGCCATCGACACCTGTGCGTCCAATCATCTACCCACAACGCACACCCGTTCACTGGGATATTGTTGGGATGTATTCCCGATGCACGGCCGTCCTCAATAGCATCCAGATGCGACCGCGAAAATTTAGTGCAGCAATAACATTTGAGCACACTAGCCGATCCCTGGGAATTTTCGTACCTTGCTCCACGTATGGCAAATTACATAGGAGTAGAGAAGAGTTCATGGGAAGAGTTACACAAAGTTACACAAATACTCAGACCACATAAACCTTGTGGTCCCTACTAGGTGGTCCAGCCTTAATACTACTAGATGGAATGAGTCTGGGAGTCTGGGAAGTTACTGTATATGTTGGGGTCCACCAGGAATTCAGGGAGCGAGTGAGTGACAGCCTGACAGACCAACAAACAGTCAGACATAGGCCTACACGTGCAGTGAGAGAGGCACTGCTATAAGCAATGTAACTGTATTATGAGATAATTAGTGATTATATTACCCAAACAGTAGGGAAGGTATGGCGAGAAACTGAAGAATGTGTATAGTCATAAAGGTTATACGAGAGGCTGTTTGGTTATAAAGAATACTATAAAGAATGGAGAGAGAACACAGTATGTTATGGACAACATTAAGGTGGTACAACATATAACTGATGGAGGAGGGGGAGATTAAATGAGAGGAGTTATGAGGTAGTATAAAGTAACTAGGGAGGCGGTGTAAAGTCAAAACGCCCACACTCCTAACCAAAACGATCAGCCTCCTAACATAACCTCAATCAATTTAAAGGAAATATGTCCGGACAAAGTAGTCGTCTGGAGACGTTTTTGTTTTGGTCATCCTTTAGCAGGAGTTCCCATGAGGAAACAATATTTGTGTTTACTTAAATGTCTAAGAATGCCGTGCTCCCCCCCCCCCCCCCCCACCTCACCCACTCCCCAAACATGTAAGACAAATATATAAGTTACTGCAATATCTGTTATTAAATATTACCTTTTGTAAACTTGATAAGTATTATCTCGATTAACGATGCACTGCAATAGTAGCCTAAACGAGGAAACATAAAATTATATATGGGGACATTTTCTGATATAGTAAAATAAGTGGGTAGTGTCAGGCAACACGAGTGGGAGAAAGAAACAATCAATGTTGAGCAACTACAGACTACAAAAACGCTCCGTGTAAACAACATGTTAATATCTAAAACAAGGATAATTCACTCTCATATACATCATAGTGTTGAAGTACGGTTTCATAAAATATAATTCGTGTCTAATAAATTATAATGATCTACTAACACTATTTACTTGATTTATTTATTTTTTCCACATGCTCTTAAATATCAGATACCATACAAATTTAAGTTTGAAATTTCGCGCAAATCATCTAGATATCCATTGAACCTTACTTTTAAGTGTGATACATTGTCAACTAATGCTTCACTGTCTAAATATGTACCTGAACCACACATGATCTATCTTGATATGTGTATGTTACTAATGTAGTATGTTGCTTGTGTTGCAGGTGAGTGTTGTTTACTGCTGTAATGTAGTGTCTGCGTGGTAGTAGGTGTTGGTGATTGGTTTTCCTTTTGATTTGTTGGATGTCATTTTCTTGTTGGATAGACTTTATTCGCATTCCCACCCCACACACATTACCACAAGGTGTGGTGGAGTGGTCTTGCTACTGGATTGGTAATCCAATGGACCCGTTCAAATCCCGATATGTCAATGGGAAGATATTATTGGGATTGAATTTGTGCTGTACCTAGTATCAGTGCATTACCACAAAGCCCACCGAAATGCCAAAAAAATACCCTCATTGTTCCCTGATTAAATAGCACTCTATGAATATTCCCATATTCAAAATATGCTACAGGGGGACAATGCCTAGTGAGTTCACTGCTCAATAGGTGGCATTCTGAGAGTGAGGGTCTGAGTCTGGAGGGTGAGACAGTGAATCACTCGAACGAAGCAACCAGCGTCTTCAGAGATGGAGCTGCTTCGAGCCATGAATGGATGCTTCACATGTCTCACTCCCCAGACTGGAACGAGACCTCACGGGCTTCACCATGATGAGCGGTGGATTGTAAGGGCTCTCAGCCTATGCCCGAGAGAGAGTAGTTGGAATATAGAAAAAACAAATTATTGCTGGGCTTTTCCGCTGTCTTCATACTTTCAGGTTTTACTTTGACGTGAACTCAATATTTTCTGTTCAGTACAGTCCCTGGTTCCTGACGCTGAGAGTCACCACGACTTCGGTCACCACACCTGTTCCTGACCCCATATGTTATTCCGGAAGTAGCAGTAATTCCTGAAACAATTGCCAACTCTGCAAACGTTATTTAATACTTAGAATGTAATTATTGTTTATTTAAGCTGGTGTGCCAGCTGAATGCCTGGGAAGGACAAGTGAATTATGATTGTGTTCCATTATTACTGAAATGCCGGATTATTTTCCAGTATATACTTCTCTAGTGTTGTGGATCAAGTTTTTATCACATCATTTGTACCTGCATGGATAAGTTCTAGGGTGTTATTTTCAACGTCATTTATAATTTCGTCCACTACTGCAGCAATATCATCCAAGCCCACTCCTGGGATGCAGAAAGCTTATCTTGATTCGGGTGCCCTTCTGCAGAACTCAATCAGTTGCCCTCGAACTAGGGAGTCACTTACTAGCATGACTTAACTGGGTTCATCCTCAAAATGTTTACAAGGAAAATTGTTTTCTTCTGCAGGTACCTACCATTATTTATGACATTAAAATCATCCTGAAAGAAAGTATTGTTTGTTGTGATCTGGATTGTCTGAGTGTTGGGAATAGTTTGAGCTGGCACTACGTCAGACCTTGGTCATTTTGGTGTCCGTGTATCTTGTGGCTAGAAATGAAGAGAAAAACAGAGTGAGAGGCAACTTTATCTTGAAGTTGAAGTTGAAAAGTCATCAAACAATGATGCATGACACATAATAGGGAATGCTTGTTGAGAGAAAGGCGGAGGTGAAAACAAATATATATATAGATCCCCACCCTCCAAAAAAACTCACTTGATGAAAGAGAGGGATTGTGGTGACTGGAGAGAGAGAGAAGAAGAAGGATTTAGTCGATTTGAATAGAAGAAAATATTTACTGAAATTCTTCAAACCCTAGAACACTTATTACCTCTTTCTGTCCGATGATGTCCTCTATGGTATATTTCATTACAGGACAGATGTAGCATGGGGAACACCTCTGAGTATGTATACATATGATGTAATTTCAAATAGTGGTGTTAGTAGGCTAAAGAGAGCGAGAATGTAAATGGAGGCAGCACTCGAGTTCAATTAATAATTAATAATTATTCAATCACTAATTATTGATATAATTTCAATCTCACCAGCATAGCACGAGGGTCACATTAATGTTGAATATATTGCACAAATACATGAGAGCTACATTAATAAGTGTTGTTACCCAAGTAGCTTGAGAATAGTTGTAAACATCAAATGTATGGTACTTTGGAATATGAGTCCTACAACTTTATAAGGAATGAAATATGCCCTCAAAAGTTGGATTTCTTAATCTCCTAAGTCAAAATAGGAAATGGTTAGCTATTTTTTATCACGCCGTGGGCCCGTGGTGTAGTTGTTTAGACATGGACTCACGTCCTGAATACCTTTCTTGAAATACGGAGACCATAACTGAACGCCATATTTAAGATGGGGTCTAGCTATGTTTTCTTTTTTATTAAAGGCACAACAATGTTCTCATATTTTAAATTAAACATTCTTTAGGTAAATCCCAAGGCTCTGTTCATCAAATTTTTGCCGCAGCCGCAAAAGGGAGAGAGAGAGAGAGAATAAGTTTGTAATGACTCCATTGTTTATGTAAACTGTACTGTATAATTATCATTCATTTACACTTCCTTCATATGTATCTCTTCTCATTAACTTCTTCTCGTCTTATCGTTTTCATTATTACATTTTTCCCATCAGTGCAAATATTCCACACCACCTCATTACCTCTAAATTATCCCCGGTAATACATTAACTCCACTGTATATAGCAGTATAACTAGTATAATTATCCCCGGTAATACATTAACTCCACTGTATATAGCAGTATAACTAGTATAATTATCCCCGGTAATACATTAACTCCACTGTATATAGCAGTATAACTAGTATAATTATCCCCGGTAATACATTAACTCCACTGTATATAGCAGTATAACTAGTATAATTATCCCCGGTAATACATTAACTCCACTTTATATAGCAGTATAACTAGTATAATTATCCCCGGTAATACATTAACTCCACTGTATATAGCAGTATAACTAGTATAATTATCCCCGGTAATACATTAACTCCACTGTATATAGCAGTATAACTAGTATAATTAACCCATACAGTACCGGCGACTATTTGATTCTAGCTATATTTACACGATTTTATGAAGCTTAGGAAAGCTACATTGTATCTAAAAGAATTAATAGATTGTCTGTAGCCTATTTATTGATAGACGTCATATCTAAGCTGAATAAAGTCGTCAATTGGTTACCAGAATATAATATATATGTCGTCACCTACATTGGATGGGTTATCTTCTTCAAACAAAACCTTTTTTCACCCTCCTAAATTACCGGGCCACAATTTCAATCTTGTTAATCCTTCCCAGTGGAGCTATTTCCCTAACACAATTATCTAGAAACTTTCCCAAACTCATTATAATACTACTGAAACATTAAGGGGGAGGTAGTTGTATCTCCCTTATGTTTAGTTCAATTTTACGACGTTCGTTGAATTATTTTGGCAATTATAAAACCTTTTGCCCCATATTTTTGTCAATATATAGGACTTTCGTGCCATTTAAGTGTCAATTTTTTTCCTGGCGAACGATAGCGAGCCTGAAATTATAGGAGGAATCGGCCTTCGGCCGGGATATTCTTCTACCATAAATGTGCACATTTATTTTGAAAGGGGATCTAGGGGGTGTTTTATTAAGCTTGAAGAAGGTCTAGCGCAGAAAAAATATATGTATATAATTATGTTTCTAATCTCTCAGTGGGGTTCGAACCGCCGACCGCCAGGACGATAGCCGACGCTTTAATCAACTACACCACGGCAGTCTAAAAGACACTCAACCCTCTATCTTATTTATGTTAAGGAGAAGGGAAACCCACTAGGCGAATATATTTCAATTCATACCAATTCGTAGGAAACAAGCATGAAACCACCAAATATGAGACAACAAAAAAGCTTCCTAGGTCTCATTAACAATTAAATCTCTGCATAAGGCCCAAAATCCTATCTAGTTATCTGAGAGCTCGTCGTTAATCCAATAATAGATATAAGGTCTATCAAGGGGATGGGATAATTAAATAGATTGGTGAAGTAGTGGAAGGAAGGTATACAAAGTAAGAGAGAAAGTTTCTAAGTGGGGTTGAGAGGGATAGATATCAAGGGGGTCCGAAGGGTACGACAGTGAGGTGAGCTCTGAGTCTTGAATCTGTCTGGACCCCACCCTAGGCATGCAAAATACATCCCATGCTTGGCAACACTCAACACAGTTGCCGGGTAAAAATCCTCTACCCTGTGCGTGAGTCGAAACTAAGCCTAACGTTGCAATCAAATGCATGTGACAACATCAGGCTCGTCCCAAGCTAGACTCTCCGCGCGAAGCAACGTCCCCCAGCCGGTCTCTCTCTCCCGCTCGTCTCCTCCCACTCTCACTAGACTTACATCTTATATATTATAATGAAACAATCAACTATCAAGAATAAAATATACTAAGATGCGTTGGTTAAGAATAAGGGCAGCTACAAGCTGTGAAACAACATAAGAATATCCCAGACATTAGTTACATTGTCGTAGGATATATACTAAGGAAAAGCCTGGCCGGCTGCCACCAGCCGGTTTCTAAACGGCTGGGCAGCCGACGCGAGCGCATGCCCGCACGTGGCTACTATGCAAAAGCGTCACACCTCCCCCAAGATATAAGACCCTTGACTAAGTTCTTCATATCTAACAGAAAGCTTCTCATAGTACCACACACTGTTGCGACACAAGGCACTATATATAACAAAAATAAAGACTGTTGCGCTCCACCGAGCAAGTTCAACAACTTAGCGACAATAAGCGAAAACATTCAACTTAGATACTGCTACAACATCTTATACAAAATTCTACACGTTATAAAAATAAAGAGTTTTTATAAGGTTTTTTGCTTTTTTTTAATTTTTTTTTTTCGGCTGAAGTACAGTGACCTGAATGTTGGTTTGAAACAGGGGTGTGTGATGTCCCCGTGGTTGTTTACTGTATATATGGATGGAGTTATGAAAGAAATACTATCAAGAGCAGTGGATGTTGGTGTATCGCTGAAAAGGGAGGGAATTGAGTGGAAGCTACCTATACTGCTGTTTGCGGATGATACAGTTCTGATGAGTGATAATGAATGGGAGTTGCAGGGTCTGGTAAATGAGTTTGGAACAGTGTGCGAAAAACGGAATTTGAAGGTAAATACGGGGAAGAGCAAGGTTATGGTCTTCGAAAGGGGTGAAGTCACAGAGTGTGAGGTGAAGCTGAACGGTCAGGCTATGGAGATCGTCAACTCTTTTAAGTATCTGGGCAGTGTGTTGAGTAAAGATGGGACTATGGATGAAGAGGTGCGGGAGAGGGTACAACAGGGGAAGAGGGTTGTAGGAACGCTAAAAGCAGTAACAAAAAATAGGGTGGTCAGTATGGAAGTGAAGAAGTCCTTGCATGACAGTGTGGTAATCCCGACACTGACTTACGGAAGCGAAGCATGGACGTTGGTTGAGAGACTCAGACCAAGAGTGAGAGCAGTGGAAATGGATTACTTAAGGGGTGCGTGCGGAGTTACATGGAGGGATAGACAGACTAATGAGGAAGTAAGAAGGAGGTGTGGTGTGGAGGTAGATGTGCTGGAAAGTGTGAAAAGGAACAACTTGAGATGGTTCGGCCATATGGAACGTATGGAAAGCGAGAGAATGACTAAGAGGGTGTATGAGAGCGAGGTGGAGGGACAGAGGGGGAGAGGTAGACCGAATATGAGGTGGAAGGATGGAGTGAGGAAGTACATGAAAGAAGGTGGTGCTGGTTGGGGGGAGGGGCGTCGACTGACTGGGGACAGAGGTGCATGGGGGCGGTTCGTTCGTGGCCACCCCTTCGGGGATCACGGCGTCAGGCAATAGATAGATAGATAGATAGAAGTACAGTGACAGCCTATTTTCCTCCACACTCAACCCTCAATCCTGTGGCAGTCTAACCAACATCATCCACCCTTGATAGACAATCCGCTATCACGTTATCAGAACCGGCAATATGGCGTATGTCCAGATTATACTCCTGAAGCATGAGTGACCACCTGGTCAGCCTCATATTCCGGTTATGAAACTGATTCAAGAATTTCAGAGGGTGATGATCGGTATAAACCACTACGACTGGTCCGAAAGCAGGAACATATACATCGAAGTGCCTGAGCGCCAGCACTATCGCCAGGAGTTCTTTTTCAATTACAGAGTAATTCCTTTGTGCACTATTGAATTTTTTACTGTAAAAACTCACTGGATGATCGATACCTTCAACACCTGTCTGTAACAAGACAGCCCCAGCCCCTACGCCACTGGCATCAGTCGCCAGCTGAAAAGGTCTGCTGAAGTCCGGGGCCCTGAGTATGGGGTGGGTACATAACAGGTGTTTCACCAAGGAAAACGCCTCTGCACACTCAGGAGACCACCGGAACTTCTTGTCCTTAGATAATAAGTCAGTTAAAGGTGCAAGTACAGTCGAATAGCCTTAGATGAAGCGACGATAATAGCCTATCATACCTAGAAACCGCATGATTTGTTTCTTAGTCGTAGGCTGGGTAAACTGATCGATGGCTTTGATCTTTGTCTGTGGAGGGCACACCTGACCCATCCCCACCTCGAACCCCAGGTACAAAACTGTGGCTTTGACAAAATCGCATTTACCCAGGTTTACCACCAAACCTGCTTCATTCAGTTTATTAAAAAGCTGTCCGATGTGAGCACACTGACTGTTAAAATCATCGTCGTATATTATGACATCATCTAGGTACACCGTACAGTTGGGAATGTTGGCTACAATGTCGTTCATTAATTTCTGAAACGTTGCAGGGGCATTTTTCAGCCCGTATGGCATAACATGGCAGCGATATGTGGCACCGTCCACCACAAACCCACACACCTCTCGCGCTCGCTCAGACAAGGGCACTTGCCAATAACCCTTAACCCGGCAAGCGCGATAGGCCTCACGGAAGGCTTCCTATAGGGAACGCGATAGGCCTCACGGAAGCAGGACCATAAAAAAAGCCTTCCATAAAAAAAAGGGCCTATCAAAACAAAGGAATTTGTCTCTAGGTGAGATAATTCCCCTCCAGTACTCATCCATGTAAATCTCACCCACCCCCCTCCCCTCCTTCCCAACCTTATTCCCCCCTCCCTCCCCTCCTCAATTATCACCTATTTTTCCTCTTATTATCATCATTTATCGGTTATTTTTCTCTCCCGCGATAATGTAGCACAAGTGGGTTGCATAAAAGATCGTTATGCAACACCCAGACACCGGCACACACCGCCTCCCTCGTCTCAGTTGACTCCCAGACAGCGAGAGGGGAGGGCTGCCTGTCTCTCTCTCTCGCCTGAGATTATGACCGGGTGGCCAATATCTTCGTTTTTCACCACCCAAATGCTTTTCCCACTTATTTTAGCACTCTTGAAGGTTCATATGTACATCATATATGTAAAATAAAAGCATACCGAAAACAAATAATGGTTTATATTGTAAATATAACGAATTCTGTCAGAATCCAGGGCTAGAAATGCACAAATAACTACCCTAGCACCTACGTCTATATCGCGCTTGTCAGGTTAACAAGGTCTATCTTAGTGAGGAACTTGGCTTTTCCTATCTTATCCACACTGTCGTCCACACAAGGGAGAGGGTAGGCATTTGTGGGGGTTAAACCATTCAACCTGCGGAAATCTTTACAAAACCGCACCTTGCCATCTGGTTTGGGCTGCAGTGTGATGGGGGAAGTCCACCTTACTGCACCCTCAGAAATCAGCCCACGTTTCAGCATATAATCCAGCTCTTCCCTAAGTGCTGGTAATTTAATAGGGGGAACACGGTATGGCACTGATTTAAAGGGCGGGTGGTCCCCAACATCGACATCGTGCACCGCTTGAGTAGTGAGGCCAGGATGCTCCGCGAAAACAGCTGGGTTTGAATCAAACAAGTGCTGCATAGCTACATGCTGTTGCTCAGGCAGGTGCAATATCAACTCGTGAGCCACTTGTCTAGAATTCCCCGCCCACTGATCCGCGGAAACATGACAATCCCAATTATCCTCCCTCGCAGCTTGACTGTCCCTTCCTCCTTCTCCACCAAGATCGCTGCAGATCAACACCGGGACAGTGACAGGCTCGGAGGGGCGCCTCACATATTCTTTCATCAGATTTACATGGCAAAGTTGGTTCTTTTTCTTACGATCAGGAGTAGCTACTAAATAGTCGAGATCAGAAACCTTCCTTACAACCCGATACGGACCAGAATACTTGGCAGACAAGGGGTGTCCCACCAGAGGCAGTAGTATCAGTACCTCCTGATCTACTTCAAACTCCCTCAGCTTCACCTTCTGGTCGTATCTGTCCTTCATCTGAGCTTGTGAACTCTTAAGGTTCCGACCTGCTACCTCCCAGCTATTTAGCATTCTCTCACGGCTTTCAACTACATACTTTAGAAGCGAGCATAGCTTTGTGACTCCCTCCCAGATCTCCTTGACTATGTGGAGGGGCCCCCTGACCCTGTGTCCAAAAACCAACTCGTTCGGGCTAAATCCCAAGCTCTCCCCAGGTACTTCTCTCGCAGCAAATAAAACGTATGGGAGACCTAGATCCCAGTCCTTCCCATTTTCCATGCAATAACACCGCAACATACTCTTGAGAGTCGAGTGCCACCTTTCCAAAACTCCCTGACTCTCGGGATGGTAGGCAGATAACACCACAGACACTATCCCATGTTGCTGCATGGTCTGCTTAAACAGAGCAGAAGTAAAATTGGATCCCTGATCAGACTGGATCTCCTGAGGGTAGCCATAACGAGAGAAATAGACAAGTAGGTTTTTGACAACAGTCTTAGCCATCCCGTTGCGCATGTGGTAAGCATCTGGATACCGTGTTGCTACATCCATTACAGTTAGTAAAAATGTATTGCCGGCACTAGTGGGGAGCAATGGGCCAACCATATCGATAACTACTTTGCTGAAGGGCGGCCCAATGACAGGGATGGGTTGTAACGGGGCTCTCGGGATGACCTGATTGGGTTTCCCAACAACTTGACAAGTGTGACACTGTGACACCCATGATATGACACTCGCCTTTAACCCAGGCCACCAGAAAATCTTGCTCAGAGCTGTCTCCGTCTTACGTGCCCCCAGGTGCCCTGCCAAAGGCACATCATGAGCTAATCTCAATAAGCTCTCACGGCACACCCTCGGTACTACTAACTGGTCCACTAATCCTGACCCGCCATCCCACTTTTTCTTGGGATCCTGATGTCTCCGATACAAGATCCCCTCGGACAAGAAAAAATCACCAGGCTGCGCATCCCCATCGCTCTCCAGTTCGGCAGCACCATTACCACACGCCCTGACTTCAGAATCTTCCAGCTGCAAGGAACATATATCAGCAGGTGCGAGATTATCCAAGTTCATCTTAAATAATTTATTTCCACCTCCGATGTCCCGCTGAGCCATCCTTTCCTCACGCTGCGCATAACGATGCTGTCGCAGAGTCTCTTCTTCCCTTGCACCTGCACTAGCGGTGACAGGCCCCGGGGCTTCTCCAGACTCTAACATAGGTGCCAATAATGAGTCACCAAGAAACACTGCCGGCTCAAAACTCTCCAATTGACCAACACTTCCCGTTTTCTTGTGACCTTTCCTCCGCGGTTTGATAGACTGAGGTGGTGGCTGCAAGGCTCCGGATGTCTGAGAACGCGTCACAACACACGCCATGGTTTGTACGCTACACTTCTCAACCAACTCCTGTTCCTCCCTACTAACGTCGGCCGCCTTCTCGGCAACGACCAAGGGTGAAACCTTAGAAGCAGGCACCGCAAAGTCGTTGCCGAGGAGGAGGTCGACGCCCCCAACAGGCAAGTTCTCTACAATTCCGACATCCAGCTCCTTCGCCACACCATCCACCTCCAGCTCCATCCGCACCAGCGGGTAGGACTTCGTAGCATTGATCCCCTGAACTACCACCACCCGAGCAGCGTTAATCGGCCTACCATTAAAGTTCTTTAACAAGGTCTGAGAAGCCCCCGTATCACACAATAGCTTAACTCCTCGCCTTTCGCCAGCCCACCTCACAAAACCATGCCCTCTATGACCCCCAAAGACGTCGCAGACAGGGTTCGAGCCTTCCGAACTCTTGAACACAGGCTGTGACCCAACCTCTGACGAACTACCCTTGGCAAACTCAGAAGATATAGGCGACACCCCTATGCTGCGGGCCAATGACACAATCTTTTTGGTGGCTTGTTCGGACAAGCATTTGCAAAGTGACCCTCCTTGTGACATGCAAAGCACTCTTTACTCTTTGGTTTCCCTTGGGAGTGGGAGGTACCATTAGACTTCTTATACGGGACGGTATTTGGTTTATGTTCAGTTTTATTGTTAGTGCTAGATGGTTTTGTGTATTTATGTGTATCAAAATTCTTGGGAGGGGGAGGGGTACGATCCTTTGCACCCGACTCACTCCTAGCTGCTGCTCCGCACCCTCGAATTAATGACAGTCGGAGGTCAGCTATTTCTGCTGCCTCCTGGAGAGTTCTAGGATTTTTTTCCTATATATTTAATGTTAAGTCCCCGCCTGTGCACTTAAAGAACTGCTCCAAGAGAACCAGCTCACTCAACTCCTCAAAAGTAGCTGCCCTCTCAGAACGCAGCCAATGTCATAGTGCATCAGACAAGTCCCGGGCGTGTTCTAGGAAGGTACTATCCTTGCCCTTAGTAACACCCCGAAACTTCAAGCGGTAAGTTTCTGGTTGTAACTCATAGGCCCGTAGCACAGCCTTCTTTAGCTCATCATAAACTACACAGGACTCTAAAGGTAGTGCATCATACGCTTTTAGCCCCTTTCCTAGGAGTGTTGATGAAACTAATGCTGCCCACTTTTCCTGAGGCCACTGGTGTTCCTGACACTTCTTCTCAAATCGCGTACAAAATTCAGCCACACCTAATTCATCGAACACAGGAACTAGTTTAAGCAGGTGCGACAATGATTGGTCCCGATGTCTGTTACCTCCCCCAATATTTCGCCCTGTTACCTCCACTCGAGATCTCTCCAGCTCCCTGTCAGCCCGATACCTAGTAGACTCTGCCTGCAGTTCAGCCTCTCGTATAGCAGCCTCAGCCTGCACATTAGCCTGTCTCTCGGCAGCCTCAACCGGAACTCTAACCTGTCTTTCGGCGGCCTCGACCTTGGCCATCTCAAGCCGAAACAACAAATCTTGAGTCAACCCTTGAGGAGGGGAAGGTGCATTTAATGGGGAGAGTCCCTGTGATTGAATTCCACGCTGCCATTGACCATCAACTTGGGAGTATGTATTAAATTCAGGCACCCTGACGTTTGATACGGGGGTTGAGTGGAGGGGGGGGGCTGGGGACCGGGGCCCCCAGTCGCCTCTCCACCCAGGTCTCTCCCTTCTAAACCCAATATCAAAGTCCTCAGCTGATCTTTCCTCATGCCACTTAAACCCTGGTGACCCTGAAGACCTGCCACACACTTTAAGCCATACTTATTCAGCTTCAACACCCTGTCAGCGGTAAGGGGCACCTCTAAAAATCTTCTAGCACCCTCCTCACTATCGACTAGCCACTCCACAGGTCTTTCTCCCTCCGAGCCCGTATCGTGACCTGACCCATCACTGTGTTCTGATGTATTAGACATGCTTGTGTACTGCAGTAATTATCACGGTTATAGAATGTGCCTTATCTCCTATGCAAGTATGTATATACTAATGTTATTTAAAGTCTTTAATGTGTCATATTGGTTGCTCCAAAAAAAAACTCTATGTCCACTGTATTCCTCTAATCATAAGGAATCTCAAAACAAATGACCACTATATTCCTCTGTTCAGTAAATCCTATGCAAGGTCGCCATTTGTTTCGTCCTGGGAAATATAAACACTGGGCTCTTTCTATTGGTCTAGGTATGCGGCAACAAGCAACAACGGAAAACGCTAGATCCAACCCTTATCTATAAACCCAGGCAACAAACCACCCTAAACCGTGAAGAGTCCTGCCTGGACAACGAGGTATCTTATGACTCGGTTACAGGGTGCACGCACTATAGACTGCTGATAGTCAAGCAGGCTATATAAAAGATCACACAATTAAGTTGACTTAAAGCTTCAAGGAAAAGATAGATAACGGATTTAAATTGCAGAAACAATTTAATAACAAACTAGAAGAAAGTACATTTAACGTTACGTTAATTAATACAACTAATCACCCCTGCGTGAAAGAAGGTGAAAGCAAACAGTCCTCAAAACATCGTACAGGGAGACAAGATGCGGGTTTCTAAACTGCATGTGGCTACTGTAGGATCTGATGCTTAGCAAAGAAAGTACGTTACGGATTTAGAGAACTCTTAACTCATAAGCAGGAATAAATACTAGTGATAGGCCATACAGTGTATAATGGCATAGGTATAATTAAATAAAGGCAGCAACTCGCAACATAACCACATACAGGTGTGCTTCTCACTCTTAGTCAGGCAAGCCTGCTCGGACAGAGTCTCTAAGCCACACCCTGACTCACAATGCTCACAAAAAAGGTAAACTGTGGCACAATAACAAGCATACAGAGATCATAATCCCCTAGCTGTTAATCTGCCAGGTGGCAGAGGTCTAGCTGGAAGGATATAGTCTTCGGATACCCGGGCTGAGCCACCTGCTCTAGCCTAGGGACGTTCCCAAGTCTGTGCGCCAAATTACTCTAATTGAAAGGGTGCTCTCTTGAGAGACTCAGATCGCAAGTATCTGACTCTCTCCTGGCGACCCTAAAACAAAAGCAAGACGTGCTAGCGCAGTGCTGAGTGGACTAGGCAAGGGCCCTCACACAACACAACACTAGACACACAGGGACACAGACAGGAAAATGCCCCCAGACTCCCACGGGTATCCTAGTAAAGTCGTGCGGGTCCACAGGACTCGCACCAGCAGACTTTACTTAAAGGATCGCAAAAAGCCTCCCCTCCGGTCTAGCCCCTGCTAACCTGACACAAGAACACACTAGCAAGCATGAAACCACCAAATATGAGACAACAAAAAAGCTTCCTAGGTCTCATTAACAATTAAATCTCTGCATAAGGCCCAAAATCCTATCTAGTTATCTGAGAGCTCGTCGTTAATACAATAATAGATATAAGGTCTATCAAGGGGATGGGATAATTAAATAGATTGGTGAAGTAGTGGAAGGAAGGTATACAAAGTAAGAGAGAAAGTTTCTAAGTGGGGTTGAGAGGGATAGATATCAAGGGGGTCCGAAGGGTACGACAGTGAGGTGAGCTCTGAGTCTTGAATCTGTCTGGACCCCACCCTAGGCATGCAAAATACATCTCATGCTTGGCAACACTCAACACAGTTGCCGGGTAAAAATCCTCTACCCCGTGCGTGAGTCGAAACTAAGCCTAATGTTGCAATCAAATGCATGTGACAACATCAGGCTCGTCCCAAGCTAGACTCTCCGCGCGAAGCAACGTCCCCCAGCCGGTCTCTCTCTCCCGCTCGTCTCCTCCCACTCTCACTAGGCTTACATCTTATATATTATAATGAAACAATCAACTATCGAGAATAAAATATACTAAGATGCGTTGGTTAAGAATAAGGGCAGCTACAAGCTTTGAAACAACATAAGAATATCCCAGACATTAGTTACATTGTCGTAGGATATATACTAAGGAAAAGCCGGCCGGCCGGCTGCCACCAGCCGGTTTCTAAACGGCTGGGCAGCCGACGCGAGCGCATGCCCGCACGTGGCTACTATGCAAAAGCGTCACACCTCCCCCAAGATATAAGACCCTTGACTAAGTTCTTCATATCTAACAGAAAGCTTCTCATAATACCACACACTGTTGCGACACAAGGCACTATATATAAAAAAAATAAAGACTGTTGCGCTCCACCGAGCAAGTTCAACAACTTAGCGACAATAAGCGAAAACATTCAACTTAGATACTGCTACAACATCTTATAAAAAATTCTACACGTTATAAAAATAAAGAGTTTTTATGAGGTTTTTTGCTTTTTTTTAATTTTTTTTTTTTCGGCTGAACTACAGTGACAACCTATTTTCCTCCACACTCAACCCTCAATCCTGTGGCAGTCTAACCAACATCATCCACCCTTGATAGACCATCCGCTATCACGTTATCAGAACCGGCAATATGGCGTATGTCCAGATTATACTCCTGAAGCATGAGTGACCACCTGGTCAGCCTCATATTCCGGTTATGAAACTGATTCAAGAATTTCAGAGGGTGATGATCGGTATAAACCACTACGACTGGTCCGAAAGCAGGAACATATACATCGAAGTGCCTGAGCGCCAGCACTATCGCCAGGAGTTCTTTTTCAATTACAGAGTAATTCCTTTGTGCACTATTGAATTTTTTACTGTAAAAACTCACTGGATGATCGATACCTTCAACATTTGTCTGTAACAAGACAGCCCAAGCCCCTACGCCACGGGCATCAGTCGCCAGCTGAAAAGGTCTGCTGAAGTCCGGGGCCATGAGTATAGGGTGGGTACATAACAGGTGTTTCACCAAGGAAAACGCCTCTGCACACTCAGGAGACCACCGGAACTTCTTGTCCTTAGATAATAAGTCAGTTAAAGGTGCAAGTACAGTCGAATAGCCTTTGATGAAGCGACGATAATAGCCTATCATACCTAGAAACCGCATGATTTGTTTCTTAGTCGTAGGCTGGGGAAACTGATCGATGGCTTTGATCTTTGTCTGTGGAGGGCACACCTGACCCATCCCCACCTCGAACCCCAGGTACAAAACTGTGGCTTTGACAAAATCGCACTTACCCAGGTTTACCACCAAACCTGCTTCATTCAGTTTATTAAAAAGCTGTCCGATGTGAGCACACTGACTGTTAAAATCATCGTCGTATATTATGACATCATCTAGGTACACCGTACAGTTGGGAATGTTGGCTACAATGTCGTTCATTAATTTCTGAAACGTTGCAGGGGCATTTTTCAGCCCGTATGGCATAACATGGCAACGATATGTGGCACCGTCCACCACAAACCCACACACCTCTCGCGCTCGCTCAGACAAGGGCACTTGCCAATAACCCTTAACAAGGTCTATCTTAGTGAGGAACTTGGCTTTTCCTATCTTATCCACACTGTCGTCCACGCGAGGGAGAGGGTTGGCATTTGTGGGGGTTATACCATTCAACCTGCGGACATCTATACAAAACCGCACCTTGCCATCTGGTTTGGGCTGCAGTGTGATGGGGGAAGTCCACCTTACTTCACCCTCAGAAATCAGCCCACGTTTCAGCATATACTCCACCTCTTCCCTAAGTGCTGGTAATTTAATAGGGGGAACACGGTATGGCACTGATTTAAAGGGCGGGTGGTCCCCAACATCGACATCGTGCACCGCTTGAGTAGTGAGGCCAGGATGCTCCGCGAAAACAGCTGGGTTTGAATGAAACAAGTGCTGCACAGCTACACGCTGTTGCTCAGGCAGGTGCAAGATCAACTCGTGAGCCACTTGTCTAGAATTCCCCACCCACTGATCCGCGGAAACATGACAATCCCAATTATCCTCCCCCGCAGCTTGACTGTCCCTTCCTCCTTCTCCACCACGATCGCTGCAGATCAACACCGGGACAGTGAGAGGGTCGGAGGGGCGCCTCACATATTCTTTAATCAGATTTACATGGCAAAGTTGGTTCTTTTTCTTACGATCAGGAGTAGCTACTAAATAGTCGAGATCAGAAACCTTCCTTACAACCCGATACGGACCAGAATACTTGGCAGACAAGGGGTGTCCCACCAGAGGCAGTAGTATCAGTACCTCCTGATCTACTTCAAACTCCCTCAGCTTCACCTTCTGGTCGTATCTGTCCTTCATCTGAGCTTGTGAACTCTTAAGGTTCCGACCTGCTACCTCCAAGCTCTTTAGCATTCTCTCACGGCTTTCAACTACATACTTTAGAAGCGAGCATGGCTTTGTGACTCCCTCCCAGATCTCCTTGACTATTTGGAGGGGCCCCCTGACCCTGTGTCCAAAAACCAACTCGTTCGGGCTAAATCCCAAGCTCTCCCCAGGTACTTCTCTCGCAGCAAATAAAACGTATGGGAGACCTAGATCCCAGTCCTTCCCATTTTCCATGCAATAACACCGCAACATACTCTTGAGAGTCGAGTGCCACCTTTCCAAAACTCCCTGACTCTCGGGATGGTAAGCAGATGACACCACAGACACTATCCCATGTTGCTGCATGGTCTGCTTAAACAGAGCAGAAGTAAACTTGGATCCCTGATCAGACTGGATCTCCTGAGGGTAGCCATAACGAGAGAAATAGACAAGTAGGTTTTTGACAACAGTCTTAGCCATCCCGTTGCGCATGGGGTAAGCATCTGGATACCGTGTTGCTACATCCATTACAGTTAGTAAAAATGTATTGCCGGCACTAGTGGGGAGCAATGGGCCAATCATATCGATAACTACTTTGCTGAAGGGCGGCCCAATGACAGGGATTGGTTGTAACGGGGCTCTCGGGATGACCTGATTGGGTTTCCCAACAACTTGACAAGTGTGACACTGTGACACCCATGACATGACACTCGCCTTTAACCCAGGCCACCAGAAAATCTTGCTCAGAGCTGCCTCCGTCTTACGTGCCCCCAGGTGCCCTGCCAAAGGCACATCATGAGCTAATCTCAATAAACTCTCACGGCACACCCTCGGTACTACTAACTGGTCCTGACCCGCCATCCCACTTTTTCTTGGGATCCTGATGTCTCCGATACAAGATCCCCTCGGACAAGAAAAAATCACCAGGCTGCGCATCCCCATCGCTCTCCAGTTCGACAGCACCATTACCACACGCCCTGACTTCAGAATCTTCCAGCTGCAAGGAACATATATCAGCAGGTGCGAGATTATCCAAGTTCATCTTAAATAATTTATTTCCACCTCCGATGTCCCGCTGAGCCATCCTTTCCTCACGCTGCGCATAACGATGCTGTCGCAGAGTCTCTTCCTGCCCTGCACCTGCACTAGCGGTGACAGGCCCCGGGACCTCTCCAGACTCTAACATAGGTGCCAATAATGAGTCACCAAGAAACACTGCCGGCTCAAAACTCTCCAATTGACCAACACTTCCCGTTTTCTTGTGACCTTTCCTCCGCGGTTTGATAGACTGAGGTGGTGGCTGCAAGGCTCCGGATGTCTGAGAACGCGTCACAACACACGCCATGGTTTGTACGCTACACTTCTCAACCCACTCCTGTTCCTCCCTACTAATGTCGGCCACCTTCTCGGCAACGACCAAGGGTGAAACCTTAGAAGCAGGCACCGCAAAGTCGTTGCCGAGGAGGAGGTCGACGCCCCCAACAGGCAAGTTCTCTACAATTCCGACATCCAGCTCCTTCGCCACACCATCCACCTCCAGCTCCATCCGCACCAACGGGTAGGACTTCGTAGCATTGATCCCCTGAACTACCACCACCCGAGCAGCGTTAATCGGCCTACCAGTAAAGTTCTTTAACAAGGTCTGAGAAGCCCCCGTATCACACAATAGCTTAACTCCTCGCCTTTCGCCAGCCCACCTCACAAAACCATGCCCTCTATGACCCCCAAAGACGTCGCAGACAGGGTTCGAGCCTTCCGAACTCTTGAACACAGGCTGTGACCCAACCTCTGACGAACTAACCTTGGCAAACTCAGAAGATATAGGCGACACCCCTATGCTGCGGGCCAATGACACAATCTTGTTTGGTGGCTTGTTCGGACAAGCATTTGCAAAGTGACCCTCCTTGTGACATGCAAAGCACTCTTTACTCTTTGGTTTCCCTTGGGAGTGGGAGGTACCATTAGACTTCTTATACGGGACGGTATTTGGTTTATGTTCAGTTTTATTGTCAGTGCTAGATGGTTTTGTGTATTTATGTGTATCAAAATTCTTGGGAGGGGGAGGGGTACGATCCTTTGCACCCGACTCACTCCTAGCTGCTGCTCCGCACCCTCGAATCAATGACAGTCGGAGGTCAGCCATTTCTGCTGCCTCCTGGAGAGTTCTAGGATTGTTTTCCTTTATATATAATGTTAAGTCCCCGCCTGTGCACTTGAAGAACTGCTCCAAGAGAACCAGCTCACTCAACTCCTCAAAAGTAGCTACCCTCTCAGAACGCAGCCAATGTCGTAGTGCATCAGACAAGTCCCTGGCGTGTTCTAGGAAGGTACTATCCTTGCCCTTAGTAACACCCCGAAACTTCAAGCGGTAAGTTTCTGGTTGTAACTCATAGGCCCGTAGTGCAGCCTTCTTTAGCTCATCATAAACTACACAGGACTCTAAAGGTAGTGCATCATACGCTTTTAGCCCCTTTCCTAGGAGTCTTGATGAAACTAATGCTGCCCACTTTTCCTGAGGCCACTGGTGTTCCTGACACTTCTTCTCAAATCGCATAAAAAATTCAGCCACACCTAATTCATCGAACACAGGAACTAGTTTAAGCAGGTGCGACAATGATTGGTCCCGATGTCTGTTACCTCCCCCAATATTTCGCCCTGTTACCTCCACTCGAGATCTCTCCAGCTCCCTGTCAGCCCGATACCTAGTAGACTCTGCCTGCAGTTCAGCCTCTCGTATAGCAGCCTCAGCCTGCACATTAGCCTGTCTCTCGGCAGCCTCAACCTGAACTCTAACCTGTCTTTCGGCGGCCTCAACCTTGGCCATCTCAAGCCGAAACAACAAATCTGGAGTCAACCCTTGAGGATGGGAAGGTGCATTTAATGGGGAGAGTCCCTGTGATTGAATTCCACGCTGCCATTGACCATCAACTTGGGGGTATGTATTAAATTCAGGCACCCTGACGTTTGATACGGGGGTAGAGTGGAGGGGGGTGGCTGGGGACCGGGGCCCCCATTCGCCTCTCCACCCAGGTCTCTCCCTTCTAAACCCAATATCAAAGTCCTCAGCTGATCTTTCCTCATGCCACTTAAACCCTGGTGACCCTGAAGACCTGCCACACACTTTAAGCCATACTTATTCAGCTTCAACACCCTGTCAGTGGTAAGGGGCACCTCTAAAAATCTTCTAGCACCCTCCTCGCTATTGACTAGCCACTCCACAGGTCTTTCTCCCTCCGAGCCCGTATCGTGACCTGACCCATCACTGTGTTCTGATACATTAGACATGCTTGTGTACTGCAGTAATTATCACGGTTATAGAATGTGCCTTATCTCCTATGCAAGTATGTATATACTAATGTTATTTAAAGTCTTTAATGTGTTATATTGGTTGCTCCAAAAAAAAAACTGTATGTCCACTGTATTCCTCTAATCATAAGGAATCTCAAAACAAATGACCACTATATTCCTCTGTTCAGTAAATCCTATGCAAGGTCGCCATTTGTTACGTCCTGGGATATATAAACACTGGGCTCTTTCTATTGGACTAGGTATGCGGCAACAAGCAACAACGGAAAACGCTAGATCCAACCCTTATCTATAAACCCAGGCAACAAACCACCCTAAACCGTCAAGAGTCCTGCCTGGACAACGAGGTATCTTATGACTCGGTTACAGGGTGCACGCACTATAGACTGCTGATAGTCAAGCAGGCTATATAAAAGATCACACAATTAAGTTGACTTAAAGCTTCAAGGAAAAGATAGATAACGGAATTAAATTGCAGAAACAATTTAATAACAAACTAGAAGAAAGTACATTTAACATTACGTTAATTAATACAACTAATCACCCCTGCGTGAAAGAAGGTGAAAGCAAACAGTCCTCAAAACATCGTACAGGTAGACAAGATGCGGGTTTCTAAACTGCATGTGGCTACTGTAGGATCTGCTGCTTAGCAAAGAAAGTATGTTATGGATTTAGAGAACTCTTAACTCATAAGCAGGAATAAATACTAGTGATAGGCCATACAGTGTATAATGGCATAGGTATAATTAAATAAAGGCAGCAACTCGCAACATAACCACATACAGGTGTGCTTCTCACTCTTAGTCAGGCAAGCCTGCTCGGACAGAGTCTCTAAGCCACACCCTGACTCACAATGCTCACAAAAACGGTAAACTGTGGCACAATAACAAGCATACAGAGATCATAAACCCCTAGCTGTTAATCTGCCAGGTGGCAAAAGTCTAGCTGGAAGGATATAGGCTTCGGATACCCGGGCTGAGCCACCTGCTCTAGCCTAGGGACGTTCCCAAGTCTGTGCGCCAAATTACTCTAATTGAAAGGGTGCTCTCTTGAGAGACTCAGATCGCAAGTATCTGACTCTCTCCTGGCGACCCTAAAACAAAAGCAAGACGTGCTAGCGCAGTGCTGAGTGGACTAGGCAAGGGCCCTCACACAACACAACACTAGACACACAGGGACACAGACAAGAAAATGCCCCCAGACTCCCACGGGTATCCTAGTAAAGTCGTGCGGGTCCACAGGACTCGCACCAGCAGACTTTACTTAAAGGATCGCAAAAAACCTCCCCTCCGGTCTAGCCCCTGCTAACCTGACACAAGAACACACTAGCAAGCATGAAACCACCAAATATGAGACAACAAAAAAGCTTCCTAGGTCTCATTAACAATTAAATCTCTGCATAAGGCCCAAAATCCTATCTAGTTATCTGAGAGCTCGTCGTTAATACAATAATAGATATAAGGTCTATCAAGGGGATGGGATAATTAAATAGATTGGTGAAGTAGTGGAAGGAAGGTATACAAAGTAAGAGAGAAAGTTTCTAAGTGGGGTTAAGAGGGATAGATATCAAGGGGGTCCGAAGGGTACGACAGTGAGGTGAGCTCTGAGTCTTGAATCTGTCTGGACCCCACCCTAGGCATGCAAAATACATCCCATGCTTGGCAACACTCAACACAGTTGCCGGGTCAAAATCCTCTACCCCGTGCGTGAGTCGATACTAAGCCTAACGTTGCAATCAAATGCATGTGACAACATCAGGCTCGTCCCAAGCTAGACTCTCCGCGCGAAGCAACGTCCCCCAGCACGGTCTCTCTCTCCCGCTCGTCTCCTCCCACTCTCACTAGACTTACATCTTATATATTATAATGAAACAATCAACTATCGAGAATAAAATATACTAAGATGCGTTGGTTAAGAATAAGGGCAGCTACAAGCTGTGAAACAACATAAGAATATCCCAGACATTAGTTACATTGTCGTAGGATATATACTAAGGAAAAGCCGGCCGGCCGGCTGCCACCAGCCGGTTTCTAAACGGCTGGGCAGCCGATGCGCGCGCATGCCCGCACGGGGCTACTATGCAGAAGCGTCACAACTGGGATCTCCGAACGGGTAGTAAGATGGAGAAATTGAGTTTTGGAAGCATTAAAGCCAACAAGGTTTTCTCTGCCCCAATTGGAAATAGTAGTTAGATCAAAAGAAAAGTGTTGTATGGCTTCATTGCGTTTGTTTTTGAGAGATTGCTGGCTGGGGTGTTCTGGAAAACTAATTGAGTAGTGTAAGGTAAAGTCGTCTGCGTATGAATGGATGGGACTGGAGGTACAGTTGAGAAGATCATGTATGAAATTTAGAAAGAGAATAGGAGCTAGGAGAGAGCTCTGAGGAACAACTGAGTTGATAGGATGATGAAGTGAGTGAAGGCCGTCAACAACATAAGCGATGGAACGGCCGGAAAGGAAATTAGAGACAAAGGCCCAGATGTAGGGATAGAAACCGAAGGAGGGTAGTTTAGACATTAACACCTAACGAGCGGCCTAGGCGGTAATTTATATGTACCGCCCAGCGGGGTGTTTTTACCCTAAATAGGGTTGTTATGTGATCATTTTCATGCCTAAATAAGACCCAGAGCGTAAAACAAGTATCTATCCCTGAAAGGGCATAAACAGAGCTTTCCAATGACACCCCAACCATCCTTGTTCGACCGCTAGTTTTCTTGCAACGATCCCGCAACACGAGTGCAAAAACCATGTAATTAGGTACTTTCCCTACATAATTCCCTGTGTAGCGAGTGCGTCAGGGTGGGGGAGGGTGGGATTCATGTCAGTTGGCCCACCGCAGTGGTGTGCTACGGTCATAGCCTTACTATGCTCCTCACACCGCTCAGCTCTCTCTCTCTGCAACATTACGTGCTGAAAATGGCACACGACATAAGTTGTGAACCGCCACTTAGTCCAAATTTGTTTCACACAACATAAGTTGCGCCCCGATAGACAAGGGTTAAAGATGTGTACCAGACTCTATCAAAGGCCTTCGATATGTCTAGTGCAATAGAAAGGGTTTCACCGAATTCCCAAAATGAGGATGACTAAGAGTTAGTAACATTTGAAAGAAGATCACCAGTAGAGTGACCCTTAACCTCTGGACTGCGGCCAGACTCTTAAGAGGTTCTACTGGGTGAATACGGCTAGACTCTTAAGATCCAAGGCCTAAAAAAAACATTTTAAAACACCCCAGTGGCACTGAAAACAAAGCAATTTGTGTTTAGGTGAGATAATTCCCCTCCATTACTTGTTACCACTCCTACACATGTGTCCCAACCCCCCCTTTTCCCCTTCTCTCCACCCTTTTTCCCCCCTCCTCAATCATCTGGTATTTTCTCTATTATTCCCTATATTTATTGAGTATTTTCATGTGAGAACGGGTGGAAGAGAGGGAAGAGGATGGAGGAGTGTATCTCTGACACTCTAAGCCAGTCTGGGAGCTCCTCTTGTCTTTCAGTACTATCCGAGACAAGAGACAGAGAGGGTGTTTGTCTCTCACCGCTCAAGCTCAGATTTTGACCGCGGGGCTAAAATATATGATTTTCTCCAGCCAATTGCTGTTACCACTTGTTTTTTGCTTTCCAATGTTGATATGTTCATATTAAAAGTAAAATAGGCGCATATGGATAGTATTAGTTATATATATGTTAAGTTGACGATTTTAGTCAGGAATGAATCACAATACCTTCACATGGTGGGCACTTTCAGATACCATAGCTGAGTAGCTTATGAGTTAAGGAAGCCATACAGGCGATTTGAGAGTATATTATGAGAAGAGATATACTTAAGAAATTTGGAAGCAAGAATAGTTTTAAAAACTTTAGAGATACAAGAGATAAGATAAATTGGCTGCTAGTTAGAGGGTTGAGGGTGGTGATCCTTCTTTGGGACAGGTTGAATGAGAGCAAACTTCCAGCAAGAAGAGAAGACTTTAGAGGAGAGACAGAGATAAAAGAGTTTGCCTAGGCAGGGAGTCAGCACGGAAGCACATTTTTTTTAGTACAACTGGAGGAACACCGTTCGGACCGTACGCATTCTTAGTATTAAGCGCAGAGAGGGTAGAAAGTACATCTTGAGAAGAGATTAGGATATTTTGCATATGTAAAAGTGAGGAGGGTGTAGAAGGAGGAATAGCACCGGAATCATCCAAGGTGGAGTTTCTAGCAAAAGTTTGAGTGAAGAGTTCAGCTATGTCAGAGGAAGAAGTGATGGTTGTGCCATCAGAGTGGAAAAGGGGAGGGAAAGACGGGGAAGAAAATTGTTGGAGAGGTTGGAGACTAGATTCCAAAAAGCTTGGGAAGAGCTAGAGTCGGATAGTTCAGTGCATTTATTATTGATGATTGATGAAATGTATATATATATATACATATATATATATATATATATATATATATATGTATATATATACTGTATATATATACAGTATATATATATACAAATATAGACCCCCTCAGCGGGATGACGTGCAGTATTGTTCATCATATTATGGTTGGCTTTAGGCAATATCCCTTAGCATATGATCTATTTGTAGGACTTGTAGGGTTAACTAATATCTAAATGCTCCATCTGAATACTATTGGTCTTTTTGGGTCCAATATGTCGTCTAATGTTAGAACCATTATTATTACTGTTATGCCGGGTTGTAATACAACTCGCTTCAGTATTATCTCTTTATAAATCCGGGCTTCGGATACTTAGATTTGGAATATGCTCAACAAGAACACATCGAACTTCGTGAATATGATAAGTATTTACTCAATCGGGCAATCAACAACACAATAAACACACAGGATAGATTACACTCTTATTTATTCAATTGGCATAAAATACATAATATAGGGGTACTAACTCCACTATTAAATAGAATAGTTGTTGTTGTTGTTGTTGTTCCCCAGGCTGTCTGGCCGAACAGCCCCAAGGCCCCGAGCAAGGCCAAGGTCATAAACGAGCGCCCCCACAAAACCATCCCTGCTTACCACTAACAAACCCCGGGTGACTGAAGCCACTCCAAGGAAGGGAGCTGAGGAGGGTGCGGAAACGCCCGGGATACCAAAGCCCACCCAAGGTCCTGTGCCCCTCAGAAATTATGAAGGGAAAGTTGAGGGGCAAGGGAAAAATAGAATAGTAAGTAAGTATATCAATGTGACTTGAAAAAGTTAAATCAGTTTTACTCTCTACTGAATTTCAGTTTGTCACTTACACAGTAATTGAAGAGAGAAAATACGCAATGATGGACAGATACATATATACACAAACAAGAATCATTGACAGTAATACATATGCGAGCCAAGTGTCTAACAAAAAATATTCTGACAAAGGCAACGTAAGGTATGAAACTTATCGCTCGGCTACGCGTGAGTCTGCACGGTGGGCAAAAGAAATTAAGTCGCGCTCAGGTGAGACTTCTAAAGGCACTGCCCTGGGGACTATACTGTAGGTCAGATGGACTGTGATTCCTGAAAATAACAAATCATTATAATGCGATATAAAATCAGGTACTAAAAATATGAATTTTAGTTGATTCTAGGGGGAAGATAGTTTAAATCTGAATTCAACTATCTAAGAGTTATTGCAAATAATATCTCACATGAGACACGAAAAATAATATTCGATCATAGATGAGGTCAAATTACATGGGTAAAGGAAATCAGATTCACAGTAAATATTGTGACTGAGTTGGAATAGATAAAATATAATTTAATATAGATTGGAATACATTAACCAACTATTTAAGAAACGCAAATTAAATATCGCTGTAATATAGCTTCACAAAGAGCTATCCTATATATCGCTGTAATATAGCTTCACAAAGAGCTATCCTATATAAGCGTACACAACGAAGTTGCACTTAGGAAGTACCATGTATGATGGCATAAATGGAGTTTTGAATAAATTAGAAAATTCCTAAAAGAACGCAGAACTATGTAGCGTTGTATTGTAACTTAAACAATGGTTATAATAAATGAATTACTAGAAGATGTAATAATATAATCAATAGCCAAATATTAGGTGATATCAATCAAGGAATGTACAATCTGAATTCCTAGATTGGTGTTGAAAGAATTACATGACCCGAGTAACGTATATCATTAGATTATTCACAAGAACTAATAGATGTCAGGTATCTTGACAAATGAATTCATTCTAACTCAACGGAAAGGGTTCTTAATTTTGAGGGGGGGGGGGAATAGTATTAGAGGGTCAAGATAGATCTTAGGCACATATCTATAATTAAATGAAACAGAATACTCGCATATTTTATCTTACCTTCACAACAATAGCCACAACTTATAACACGCAGAGACACTTAGGGTATAAAATAGAGGTAGCCATGAACGAGAATCTTGACGACGTAGGACTCGTGGTTCTGCTGGGCTGGACGTCAGGGGGAACTGCCTCTCTCACAAGTGCAGGGGAAGTTGGTTCCGGGCTCCTCTACACACTCTCGTTCTGTTTGAGTTTCAATACCAATGTCTACCACAACAACATAACCAGTGGAAGATAGCAATCGTAATTACTAACTTCCTTCAATTTCAGTCAGACTTCATTCTGTTTATTTTTAGAACTAAATTTGGTCTATTTCGAGATAATAGGGACATGTGGATATTATTGTTTATGCTATTGTGAAGGTAATTCTTAATCTAAAAATACACTGAAGTTATTTATATAAACACAAGGAGATTCTCGATCTCTCAATATTACCCTCTTTGTTTCACAAGGTTGTATGGCTGCATAATTAATGATTTTCTGTTCATCGTGATATCTGACTTTTCCTAGTCTGCAGATCATAAGTTTATTCCTGATCACTTCATTTGCACTATTCCCAGTCTTCCCGTGATGTACTGTAGAGGGGGTTTTGGGGTTCCCATCTGTGCAGATATTTCAATGGGTTTTGGTGAGGAACTTGCATAAAATATTCCTCACTGTATTAAAAATCTGACTGGAACTAGGTATACGCCTTGGTCGTTTGTCTCTGGCCCTGCCATTGGTTGAGCAGGGATCCCTGTGATTGGTCCGGACTCGAACTTCTTTTTCGGGCAGACTGACCTAAACTCCCGGGGATTAGAGCATGGGTAGATCTGGTAAAAGGGGCAGGCTGACTTACACTCTGAGTGTTTAGAGCATGAGTAGGTCTGGAAAAATAGACAGACTGATCTATTTTGGCAGGTGTTAAAGCATGGGAAACTGGTCGTGTTCTATTTTCTCTCTCCTTCTCTTGATGTTGTCCTCTCCTGGTCTTCTTGGTTTCCCTAATGGCAGCTATTCTGGTTCTGGTAGGCTGCTCCTTTCCTTGCATGATCAGGGTGTCTACTGTCACAGTCTTGTCCCTGTTTTCCAACCCCGTCATCTCACCACCTTCTTCGAAAAAGAAATCTCGGCCCCGAGATCTAAGGTCATACGTTCGGATTGTTTTGGTGATGAGAGAGGGTTCTAGGTGCTGTAGGACTAAACCCCAAATTGTTGTAGGGATGCCCACAGGGCTTTTGGTGTCGTATTCCAGGGTTAGTTGAAGCGGAGTCTTGGAGGATTTTGCCACATGAACTAGATGGGTAGGAGAGCTGATACCAGTGCTGAAGTTGTCTTCAGACACAAACAAGCTGTTTATCTTTATATTGGTTGTAGGGGCAGTAGGGTTTAGAGCTGTTGCTGCTAGAGGAGTTGGTGATGTACTACCAGTCCTTGAGTTTGTAGGTCTGATTGGCTCAGGTGGTAGGGGCTTGGTGGTGTGGGGGCCTGTCCCTAGGTTAGTGGCTGGTGCGAGGTGGTGGCTTTGGTGGGAGCCCGCCTTTTGTTGGTCAGCTTGAAGGTGGGTGCCCATCTTTTAGGTGGAGTCACACGTCGGCCAGATCTTCGACATGTTGGATTAGATAAAGGTTGCATTAAAGATGGTGACCCTAATTTCATTTTTGGCATTTGTGAAACAGGATGGGGAGAGGTATAGCTAGAGTTAGATGTTGAGGAGGGATTAGGTGAAGGGGTAGGTGATTTATGAGCAGAGGTAGAAGGTTTAAGAAATTTAGTGAGAGGCATAGGTAGTTAGGTAGAAGGGTCAGGACTATATTTTGTAGTCGGACAGTTTCTTTGATCAGATAGACTTGTTGGTTGGATAATTTGATGAGTGGATACAGTTGATGACGTTTCAGATAATGAAGGATAAGTTTGATTTTCTAAAGAGGGAATGATATTGATGGTTGGAGTGGTAGGTAAAGTACAGGGTGATTCAGACAAAATAGGGAAGCTGATGGCAGGTGAGGTAATGGGAGGAGTTGATTGAAGTTGAGTCACAGTCTTGTTTGATTGTGTAGGAAATTGAGGAGGTGCAGAGACAATTCGTTTAGAAATTGGAGGAGGAATTTCAGAGAGAATGTTGTGAGAGGGGAAAAATAGTGCAAGTGGATGTTGGTTTGGATAGGTGATATCAGGTTTAGCTACTGGTTGAATAGGTGGAGCAATAAAATTTGGTCTCATTAATTGAGGAGGAGAGATGGGTTGAAGAATGGGAGGTGTCAATGGTTCTGTGGATCCTAAATTCTGGTCATTAGTTGCAGGCAATGTGTCATTATCTTTGGGGTCAGCAAGCATAGTCATATTGTCATCAATGGGTTGAAACCTACGTATATATCTATTTCGGTAGGTTAGGATCTCGAAAGGACCTTGATATCTGGGTTTGAGTTTGGATGGCACTAGTAGGTGAGCAACCATGACAAGATCGCCCATATGGTGGGGGCTAACTTTGGCTGTTTCGTCAGGTTTTAGGTCTTGGATATATTGCAGCTGACGAAGTCGGTTCTTCAGATGTACTAAAGATTGGTCAAAATTGGAGGAGGGCTCGTAAGGGACAGACAGATGATGTAGAGGTAGGAGTAAAGGTGGTACTCCAAACACACGTTCATGGGGTGAAATTCCGTCTTTTCGGGGGCAGGTATTTACTCCCCACTGGACTATTTTCACTTGACTGGGCCAATACTTAGTGTTCATCTGTTGCAGGCGTGTCCTTATCTGGTTTGCAATTGTGCGGTGGCTTCTTTCACAAATAGAGTTACCCTGACGCCAATATGGTGAGGAGTGGCTAATTTTGAATCCACACATTTGGGATAGGTGGGACCATATGTGACTGGTGAATTCAGGGGCATTGTCAGAATGAATAGTTTCAGGTAATCCGAAATAAGGAAAAACGTGCTGTATCATTGCTTCAGCTACTGCTAAAGATGAGTGTTCTTTTGCTGGACATGCAATTACATATTTCGAGTATGTGTCCACAAAAGTGATAATGTATTTAAAGCCTTGATTTCCTTCCATGGGACCCATTACATCCACTACAAGAAGTTGCCATGGTTTGGACGCTACTAATTTTCCTGTAGGTCCGGCTGTACAGGTCCTGTCCTTGCCCAATGCACAGGCTCTACAGGCTTCCGTGATTCTTTTAGCTGTGATGAAAGGAGAAGGAGTCCAGTACACTTGCTGGTAAGTAGCAGTTAACTTTCTCTGGGCCAAATAATGCCATTGTGTGTATGGATGGATTGCATGGTAGCGAGTGCCGCATTAGGTGTTATCACAATTTTTCCGTCTAGCGTATACAAATTCTCCTCTTCTTGTGAGTTGGGAGAAGATACTTCTAGGCAACCAGTCTGTTTTTTCTTGCTGTTGAAATTGTTTAAGCAGCTGTTGTTGGTCTTGATCTAATGAGTCTTGATGATGGATGGCTAAAATCGGCTGAATATCAGTGTTCTGGTTGGAGGTGTCCTTGGCTGGATTAGTTGGAAGTCTGGATAAAGCATCAGCGTTGGTATGGAGTTTTCCTGGTCGATAAGCAGTTTCGAAGTTAAACTCTTCTAATGATTCTCGCCACCTTACTGTTAGGGCATTTTTTGTGTCCGATTTGCGTAACCATTGGAGGGCGTGGTGATCGGTGATGATGGTGACCTTGACACCTGCTAGGTAAGCTTTGAAGTGTTGCAAGGCCCAAATTGATTCCAAGACATTCTCTTTTGGTTACAGGATAGTTGACTTCTGCTGGGTTTAATGTCCGGCTCGCACAGGCAATGATATGTTCCCTTCCTTCTCTAGTTTTGTCCTAGAACTGCGTCTATACCGAGTTGTGAGACATCAGTTTATAAGTGGAATGGTTGGGTGTAGTCTGGGGATGATACTACTGGAGATGCTACTAGTAGTTCTTTCAAGGTGTTGAATGCTTTTAAACGTTGTTCTGTCCATAAGAAAGGTTCTTCTTTTCTTGTTAGTTCATGAAGGGCTTGGCAATGGTGGCAAAAATGTTCACAAACCTGCGGTAATAGGAAGCTAGGCCGAGAAAAGCTCGGAATCCTTTGACATTTGTTGGAGGAGTTATGGTGCTGATGGCATCTAATTTGTCAGGATCTGGGGCAATTCCTTTTTCTGAGACGATGTGTCCTAGAAATTGGACTTCTTTCTTGACCAGAGTACATTATTTTAGAGCATTTGAGTTTTATGTTTGCCTCTCTAATCCTCTGAAACACTTGTCTTAATCTTTGTAGGTGTTCAGCCCAGGTTTTCCCGAACACGATTATGTCATCCAAGTATGCCAGGCAAGTTTTACAGGTTAACCCTTCCGCATCCAGCAACTTAATTATCTAACTTATGGTAAGGCCTTCTCTAATTTGCCATGAAATATCAGGCTGGGGGAGTTTTCGAAGCCTTGTGTTTTTCTGTATTTTCATCCACCAGAATGCTCTTTATTGTGATGTATCATATGTCAATGGAAAGAGGAATATTTATAGTACATGATAAAACATATTTTTTTTAAATAAATCGAAATATGAAAGTGTAAATGAGTCCGGAATACAATTATTTCCCATGCAATTGTCTTCACACCGTCCTAGCTCTAAATTGTGAGTGATGACCATATATTTTTATTTGCTCAAATAATAGTATTTTTTCTCCTCTTTCCAAATCTGAAAACAGAAATTGTTTATCTTCAATAGTTCTCAAGCAGTGACCGAAAAAAATATATATATATTTTGATTGATATGGTTTATAAAATGTTCGATTTATTTCGTTGCTACGAAGTGTATGGTTTTAAATTTAGGCTGTATGAATACGGCAAATAATGCTGATGAGTATAAAACAAACTAGAAGTTCCTAGGACAAATACTTTTTGCGCTATGAATATTTGAAATGAAGAGCCAAAATGCGAATATTTACGCTTCACCCGTCTCTTTTCCGCCAATGCTTGCCAGGTTCCGAGCTGTTCCCCATCTCGGCATTGGTTTATTTGCTCGGATACGTATATAACTGTTTATATCACCGTCATCGGAAAATTATGCTCTTTCTAATGGTGAAAACAAAAATAATATAGCGTTATTGGTTCGCGAGCTATGCGCAATTGTTTCCATGCATTGTTATTGTTATGTAAATATATGAGAATGTGTATACAGTTGTATATCTTTGCCACAATGTACAACATTTATATAAATATATAAATATAATATATATATATATATATATATATAGGTGTGGTGGTATGCCACTGGATTGGTAATCCAATGGACCCGGGTTCAAATCCCGATATGTCAATGGGAAGATATTATTGGGATTGAATTTGTGCTGTACCTAGTATCAGTGCATTACCACAAAGCCCACCGAAATGCCAAAAAAATACCCTCGTTGTTCCCTGATTAAATAACACTGTATGAATATTCCCATATTCAAAATATGTTACAGGGGGACAATGCCTAGTGAGTTCACTGCTCAATAGGTGGCGTTCTGAGAGTGAGGGTCTGAGTCTGGAGGGTGAGACGGTGAAGCACTTGAGCGAAGCAACCGGCCGCTTCAGAGATGGAGCTGCTTCGAGCCATGATGGATGCTTCACATGTCTCACTCCCCAGGCTGGAATAAGACCTCACGGGCTTCACCGTGTTGAGCGGTGGCATGTACAGGCTCTCAGCCTATGGCCGAGAGGGAGTAGTTGGAATATAGAAAAAAAAAAAAAAAAAAAAAAAAAAAAAAAAATATATATATATATATATATATATATATATATATATATATATATATATATATATATATATATAATATATATATATATATATAAAATGAAATAAATCAAATCAAATAATAAATATATAAATAAAGTAAAAATTTAATAATATAAATACTGGATTATGGGCCTTGGGCTTGCTCGGGACCTTGGGGCTGATCCGCTAGACACCCTGGGGAACAGGAGTAAAAAAGAAAAAAAAAATATATATACCGGGTATATATATATATATATATATATATAATATATATATATATATATATATATTATATATATATATATATATACTGTATCATAGACCCCTTTACATAAGGACTGGAAACGAGCACTCTCGGAGTTTGAAACTTGGGTCCATTGCTTAAAAGCAGTATCATGAAAGCAGTGGTCTCTCCGACTTTCTTAAACACAAAAATATGTACACAAACACAACTTTACATATAAATGCATGTAATTTCACACGCAATCGTCCATATCCCCGCCATATTGGCGACATAATGTCTCGCCAGAAAACGAACAGCCCAGGACGATGCCAGACGCCAGTCACCCACGAGACACGTTAGAGGCAACACATTTTTGTTCTGTTGTTCGTTATCTCTCACCTTATTGTAAGTAATTTTCTTATAAATACTTACCAGTCACAAAAGGATCTGTGTTAACAACTTATTTAGCTGATATATATTAGAATTGAGCTGATGTCAACGGGTTGCTTTGATATGTACTGATAACCATTTTACAACTATTCTTGTTTTTTTGCTTTACAGGAACAATGCCGAAAAGATGTGCTGCATTCAATTGTCGTGGAAACTACAGGGGAGAGCCATACAGTCCTATGGTGTGTTTCCCGAATGAAGAACAAGAACGACATGCATGGATTAGTACTATGCCAAATAGCCCAGAAAGTTTGAGAGACTGGTCGAAACTATGGATTTGTGCATCACACTTCGACTGCGATTGGGTCACAGTTCGGGGAGGAAAACGACCAGCTGGGCATCCTACAGTTTTTAAAGGTGTACCCAAGTCTTGCCTCAAACACCTTACGTCAGCTCGTAGGTTAACTAAAACAGTGACAAGTGAAGCAAGACTTAAAAAACAAACTGAATTTGAAAATGAACAAGACAAAATGCATAGTTATGACAAATTTGCAGGAGAGATTGGAAAACACTTCCCTGAGTTTTATATAATGCAAAATGGTAGAGAACTGACAATGTTTAAGACAGATGGTAATGGTAGAGCAGTTGATAAGTTTCTTCATTTTAAAGAGGTACAGTCTCCTTTTGGTTTTCTGCAGCTGGTAGTAGCAGAGAAAAGTGGCTTGGAGATACCAAAAAGTAAACTGAATCTTCAAAAAAATAGCTTGGTAAGTAAGTGGTCTCAAATTGAAGAAATAGTGAAAATTATGAACACTCATGAAGCGACTAATACTGACCGCTTAAAAAGAATAATTTCAGAACTTGACTCTATCACAGAATTTCATGAAATTGAAGGTTTTCAGTTCATTCAAGCACAGTTACAACTCCTTCTTATTCCTCCTAAAAATCGCCGATATACAAAGCATATGTTAATTCTTGCAGCAGAACTGTTTTGTATATCACCCGCAGCATATAGAATGCTTAGAAACTCCAAAGCAATTAGTCTTCCTTGTGAGAAACAGATTCGCCAATTGTTATCTCGCACTTATGCTGACAAGTGTCTCCCAATCCTTTTTGATCAGTTGAAGCCACAACAGCGGTTAGTTAACATTTTGTTTAATGAAGTCAAGTATAAGCAGGCCCTTAGATTTACAGGAGAGCATATAGTAGGCTATGCAACAAACGGACCAGAAAATCTAGCAACATCTGCTCTTGCTATTGAAGTTGTTTGTCACTCTGGAGGACCACGGTACATCATACGAATTCATCCTGTATCAAAACTGAATGCTATTCAACTAAAGGAAATATTACTTGAGGCTGTATATGTTGTTAAAGCTAGTGGTGGCCATCCATTATCGTTCGTCTGTGACAACTGTCCACTGAATCAAGCTGTTTACAGAATGCTTGGGGGTCCTGGAAAAGTAACACTAGCACCAGATGGCATAAATGTTTTCCTTGTCTATGATTATGTTCACATCCTCAAGAATATGAGAAACAACTGGATCACAGAGAAATGTCAAGAATTACATTTTAGCAAAGACGGTACAGAATATGTGGCGTGTTGGAGTGATGTTAAAGCTCTTTACAATGAAGATCAGAAGACACCCCTTCGTCTGACAAAACTCACCCGCTCATCAGTATTTCCTAAACCATTGCAACGTCAGAGTGTGCCCTTAGTTTGCCAAGTGTTCAATGAGAAAACGATTGCTGCATTTGAAGGTCTTAAAGGAACTGTCAAATTTCAGGATGGAACAGTGATATACATAACACTGGTAACCAATTGGTTTAAAATGATGAATGTTAAAAGCAAGTACAGCGCAGTTCATTTACGAGACCAATATCGTGAACCTTGGACATTAAACTGTACAAACTTCAAAGCTCTGCAGGAAATGTGTACAGTTGTATCCAGCTGTCGGTGGACTGGTGGGCATGGCAGAGAGAAGAAACTAACACAGTCAACAGCAGATGCCTTTGTCATCACAACAAGGTGTAACATAGAAGCAGTACAATATCTTTTTGAAACCCATGATTTTGCTTACATCCTACCTGCTGTTTTTTCACAAGATCCCCTAGAAAAGTTTTTTGGTCAAGCAAGACAACGTAGTGGAGGACATTTTTACATTGACATTGGGGATGTTCAAGCAGCATCCAAAGTACAGCAGTTGCATCAGCTGTTGAAACGTGACATCGTTCCTGACCGAGCCAAAGAAGTAAGCTGTGAATTTTGTACAGCAGCAATAGATGATAGTGATTTACAACTTCTGGAAGAGCTGACATTACAAGACACTCAACTACTTCTAGATTCAGATGATACTTTAAAACATAAGATTGTCTACATTGGGGGATTTTTAGCTCATAAACATGGACAACAGGAAGTAGATTCTGGGGAATGCTTGTCATCAGAGTTTTTGACTGCGCTCAATCGAGGTGGGCTGAGTATGCCTACACTGGCTACTGTCTTCTTTGTACATAGTGGCATCACCCTTCAAATGTCTCTTCAAGACTCGAAAAAGTGTTGTCGCAATTACTTGAAACAATGCTTGTCTTATGTAGATGCTCCTTTAGCTAGCCATTCAGGAGAATACCAGACATTGTGTAATGTGTTGTTTAAGGCCTTTGTATTTAATACAAGCGATCGGGAGTGTACACTAGGCTGCTTAAGGCGACAAGAGAAACTTTCTAATGTTTAAGTTAATTATTGTGTTATGTGACTTTTGATATATGTAAAATTATGTGTAAAGTAATATTTTGCAAAGGTTTTACTTTAATTTCTTCTAATATTTAATTAATGTAAGTCATGGTATGATGCTTTGCTTGTATAATACATGTTCTTATAAACTATATAATTATAACTGTATATTTTCCTATTATGTTCAATCACGAAAGAGACTTATGAGTCAATCAACCAAAAACAAATGTTTTATTTGCCTTTATTTGGTTGCTCTAGTTAATAAGATGTTGTGGAGTAAAAACAAAAAGTCCCATATCCAGTAAAACTAAAATAAGACCTCAGTTTGTGGGCCTGACAATGGACCCAAGTTCCGGGACCCGAGTATGGCCGATGCCAGTCCTTATATAGAGGAGTCTATGTACTGTATATATAAATAAAATAAATAAAATAAATAAAATACAAAATACAATAATAATATAAATACTCGATTATGGGCCTTGGGCTTGCTCGGGACCTTGGGGCTGATCCGCTAGACTGCCTGGGAAACAGGAATAATAAAGAAAGAAAAAAATATATACCGGGTATATACGTATATATATATATTATATATTATACTGTATATATAAATAAAAAAAATAAAATAAATAAAATAAAAAATATAATAATAATATAAATACTCAATTATGGGCCTTGGGCTTGCTCGGGACCTTTGGGGCTAATCCGCTAGACAGCCTGGGGAACAGGAATAATAAAGAAACAAATATATATATATACCGGGTATATACGTATATATATATATATATATATATATATATATATATATATATATATTATATATATTATACTGTATATATAAATAAAATAAATAAAATAAATAAAATAAATAAATATAATAATAATATTAATACTCGATTATGGGCCTTGAGCTTGCTCGGGACCTTGGGGCTGATCCGCTAGACACCCTGGGGAACAGGAATAAAAAAAAAATATATATATATATACCGGGTATATACTGTGTATATATATATATATATATATATATATATATATATATATATATATATATGTATATATATATATATATATATATATATATATATATATATATATATTATATATATATATATATATATATACTGTATATATAAATAAAATAAATAAAATAAAAAAATATAATAATAATATAAATGCTCGATTATGGGTCTTGGGATTGCTCAGGACCTTGGGGCTGATCTGCTAGACACCCTGGGGAACAGGAATAACAAAACAAATATATACGGTATATATATATAAAATAAATAAAATAAACATAAATAAAATGAAATAAATAAAATAAAATTAATAAAAACTAATAAATCAAATATATAAATATTTAAATAAAATACAAAATATAATAATAATATAAATACTCGATTATGGGCCTTGGGCTTGCTCGGGACCTTGGGGCTGTTATATACTGTATATAGGCTATATATAATATATATATATATAATAATATACTGTAATATAACTAAAATTCCATAGAGTACTTACCATACTTCCTGTAAGCATTCCTGTGACATCTTCGTGATTATAATGTATTTATCTCGTAGGCAGTATTTATTGATAAATATATTTGTCTTTCAAGCAAAAAATAGTGTAAAGTCATCAATGATACCTACACAAAACTGCATCAATACTCAAGGGGTTAACCAAAATTCACTCCCCTCAGTCACCAAAAGTCACAAGTAACATCTTATATACATATATAGTTCGAATAATTCACTAAACACTTTCACTGGGTAGATGAAATAATCCATAATTGCCTGCCTACAGCTAGGCATGGTGGGCCAGAGGGAGGGAGCCCAGAATTTAAAGGGCCGGGACCCTGCCTTACAGTCTCGGGGCCGGGAAACTACTGACTTTACAGAGGCCCGCGCTCCTCAGAGAGGGACGCTATGGGGTTGCTAGATACTTCCTTTTGTAACTTACTGATGCCTAACTTACCAGTCCAAATTGAGTCAAAATCGAGTCATAAACTTATTTTTGGCGAATATTTCTAACTTACAGGTGGCATTATGACGCGATTGCGTCATACGAGCACTGTTGGAGGGGTCGCGTTATGACGCGATCGCGTCCTATAGATGCGGGAGGGTTAATCCTTGTAGGACAGATTCCATTAACCTTGAAAAAGTTGCAGGGCCATTGCATAGACCAAACGGTAATACTGTGAACTCATATAATCTTCCTTGACTAGTGGCAAAAGCTGTCTTTTGTTGGTGTTCTGGGAGGACTGGTACTTGCCAGTACCCGGTTTGCAGATCCAGGGTAGTGAACCATTTAGCTCATAATAGGGAATCTAAAGAGTCGTCTATCCTGGGTAGTGGGGTAGCATCTTTTATGGTGACGTCATTTCGCTGTTGGAAATCAATACAAAAACGGGTGGATCCGTCTTTCTTCCGGACGAGTTCCACCGGAGATGACCAAGGGCTCATGGAATGTTGGAAAACTCCAGTTGCTAGCATGTCTCGGACTTGGGATTCCTCTCCTTGTTTTTGTATTGGATTTCTTCTCCGGATCGGTTGTTTGATCGGATGTCCTACAGTATGTATGGGATGGTGAAGTACGTTGGTTTTCCCGACGTCTCAGCTGGAAGTGGCGAACATGTCTTGGTAGGTAGTCATTAAATCACGTAGGAGGGTTTGTTGTTGAGAGGTTAAATGGGAAGGAATATCAGGTAGGGGAAAAGGATTTTAGGAGGAATTTTCTGAAGGTAAAGATAGTTATTCTGCATAAGGCTCAAGTTCCCCAATGGTTAACCCTTTTGGCAAGGTAATAGGTTGATCGGAGATGTTTGCTATCTTATTGCAATTTAATTTATTCGAGATTAGGCTTGGAGCGGTCAGGCAAACCCTATCAAAAGGGCTTTGGAGGTGAGGGGTCATTATTGCATCCCCAGGTATGGTGGGTAAAATGGGTACCCATCTTTCATGATGAGAGGGAAGTGTCACTAGTTTGGACATGACAGCTTGAGTGGTCTGGAGGAGACAAGTGGTAGGTTTACTCGGTTTATCCTGATTGATCATAGGTTTGGGTTTAGGGTTTATCTTTTTAGGTTCTTTTGAAGAGTCTATGACTTTGGAACTCTTTACTAACTTTGTAGCTTGGGTAGTTCGTATGAGACAATTGGTAGGACTGTTGGATTTCTCTTGAGGAATCCACAAGTATCAACATTCTTAATGCCTCCAGTTACTACAGAAGAATTACTAAATACAGTTAGCCAACTGCGGGTTTCCTCTCCAGGCTGTGATGGAATACCTATGACAATATTACGAATCGTGATGCCTTCTATGTCACAAGTTGTTTTATACCTCTGTAATATGTCCTTTTTCACAGGTATTTTTTCCCGATCATCTTAAAATTGCGAAGGTGTTACCAATATATAAATCTGGGGATAAGACGCTATTTAATAATCACCGACCCATATCCGTTTTACCTGTTATGAGCAAAATATTAGAGAAACAAATGTATAATAGACTAAATTAATTTTGTTTATCGAACCATATAAATTTTGATGCCCAGTATGGATTTAGATGTGGAAAATCAACGGAAACTGCGCTAATAACATTCAGTAATGACGTACTTGCAGCCTTTGATAATAGACTATTTACAATTAATGTATTATTATATCTGTCAAAAAGCCTTTGACACAGTTGACCACCACATTCTATTAGAGAAACTCAAACATTATGGTATAAGAAATACTACATTCAGGTGGTTTGAATCTTACCTTAAGGACCGTAAACAATATGTAGAATATAATAATATTAAATCTAGTGAACGATATTTAGCCTTTGGAGTTCCACAGGGGTCCATACTTGGCCCATTATTGTTTATTATATATGTGAATGATTTAATTAACTCAAATGTACTATTTAAAAAAATTATATTTGCAGACGATACAACACTTTATGCCAGTCACAGCAATTTAAGTACTCTAGTGCAATCAGTGAATCATGAACTAAATAATGTCTATTGTTGGATGTCCGCAAATAAGCTAATCTTATATATCGACAAAACAAAATACATTATTCATCACAGACAAAAAGAATATTCCTCCAAATGTAGATTCCATTAATGCTCTGACGCATTTTAGCATTTTTTTTTTTGCTATCATTAGACGATTTTATGCAGCTTAACTCCCTCAGATATATATGACGCGATCGCGTCATATGGACTTATCTCCATGCCTCTCCAATAAGTTTATGACGCAATTTTGCGTCATATGAGCTCAGTAAGTCCGATAAGTTAGCTTACGATAAAACCGTTGGTGGCAACCTCAGCCTCCTCCGATAATTCTAACGGCCGCAGTGTTGTTGTGAGTGTAGTGCGAGGCAGTGGCAATGATCCCGGGGCTCCCGCCTCCTCGGAATTATTGGAACATAATATGTCTGAAGGAGTTAAGAAGGATATGTGGGTGTTAAAAGGGTAAATACTATCTCAATCAACCCTCCGACTTCCATATACCCTTCTTAATCTGAATAACATCGTCTAATAATAGCCAGAAAACAAAAAAGGAAGTGACTCATCGATCCTCAGAGGGTTAATAGAAGAGCAAATTATCAAATGTCTTGGTGTTATAGTGGATAGGCAATTGACTTGGCAGTCACATATACAAACATTAACAAACAAGATAAATAAACAATGTGGTATATTATATCTAACTCGTAACTGCTTTCCTTCGGAAGTACTTAAACAACTTTACTACTCCTTGGTGTACCCTTACTTTTCATACTGTCACACAGTTTGGGCAACTGCAGGTAAAACTAAGATAGAGAGAGTCAAACTACCGCCAATGAAAATGATTAGGGCAATAATTTTCAAAAGAAAATATGATCACACAAATTAATTATTTAAATCTCCAAGGCTTTTAAAATGGGAAGACATAAACATATATTGCACTGCCGTCTTTGTTTATAAAGCCATTAATAATTTCAATCCCATAATATATTTAATTTTTGTTTAAATGAGAGATATACCTTAAGAAACACAAGAGATTTAGAAATTCCATCATTGGCATCAAAACAATCTCAAAAATAGATTCATTATCATGGTGTAAAGGTCTGGAATGCACTGCCTCGGCATATTCTGGATAAACCCTCCCTGTCTAGTTTTAAGATGTCCCTCAAATAATTTGTATTGAGTAAATATTAAAACATCCGTCAAACTGTGAGTTACTTTTGTGCTGAGTATGTTTATGTAGTGTAAGTTTATGGCTGCGAATTGAAAGAGTATATTATATGTATGTAAAAATTTAAATTAATTCGGGTTAAATCAAGGTGCCTTAAAGAGAGTTTTCTCTCATAAGGCTCAGCCAGTTGACTCCCATTTATTAAAATTCTGAACTTATTGTATATTTGAAGGCTAAATAAATATTTGAATTTGAATTTAAATTTGAATTGACTGGTTGGAAGGGGTTTCGTTATTCAGAACTTTAGGGAGGGGTGTGATTTTTTACTTGTTTTTACTTTTATAAGGTCAGTTTTTTTTTTTGGGGGGGGAGTGGGGATGAGAACTTCAATGTTCTCTTCCTGCAATCAATGGAAGCGCTCAGGGAAGTGAGCAAATTGAGTCCCAAGTATCCATCGTACTTGGTCTCTTTGAGATCATAAATCATGAAATGGGACAGGGGTACTAACATACAGTGGAAGAGTCTGTCCATAATTTAGGATAATATCATCATTAGCACTCACTAAAACTATGGAAGAAGGTTGGATAAGACCTAAAGCTTTGCGGTGCTGCTTGAAGAAAGGAAAGAAGAGACATGAACGGGAAGCCCCCGTGTCAATTAAGCCGGGAACTGCGGGGAGACTCTTAAGAGTTCCCCCGGCGGACTGCGGGGAGACTCTTATGAGTGAGTGAAAACAAAAAATCAACTTTTGACATCGAAAAAAAAAAAATATATATATTTTTTTATTTTTTTATTTTGTTTTGGCCCCTGGGCCATGCAAAATCTCAGTCCTCTACCTCCCCTCCTTCCCCACTTTCCTCCTCTCCTTCAGTTATCACCTATTTTCCCTGTTATTCCCTTATTCTGAGGTACATTTTCGTGCTAACATTAGCGAGTTGCAAGCAGGGTGTTGTCATCACTGATGGCAAGCGAGTGCAAGAGAGAGAGAGAGAGTATCGATCGACTGTGTCTCAGTGGCCTTGGGGGAAATTGGCGGGAAAGCAGTTTGCCTCACCCATACATTATAAAACTTGCGGGCTATATCTCTGATTATGACCATCCAAACGCTGTTTTCACTCGTTTTATTGTTGTTTCAGGTTAATACCTTTATAATCAACCCATAATAGGCGCATATGGATAAGTATTAATGCTATTAATGGCACAATGAATATTTTAGTGACGGAAACACCTCAAATACGTCAGCACAGGGGGACGTTTCCAATTACCCCCATGCGCACTTCAGAGGTTAAAAGTTGGACTTTCACTCTATTTAGTGATCTTCCTATAGATGGCAAGATTATCTGGATCTGTCCCCTCATGAGCCCCCACCATTCTGACGACTATTTGTGTGCGGGGGCAGATTACAAATTCAGATCATCTGTAGCTTCCACTACCATTTCTGGTTCTTCAATGTTTTCCTTTTCGCTGAAGTTTTCAAATCCTGCGGTTCCATCCTCGGTGATCGTAGCTATGCGTCTTGGTTTGATCCAGGGAATCTGAGCCCACCAACTAGGTGACCTGGACCTTTTCTTGGTAAGTTCCATGAAAGATTTCTTTAAGGACATCAACACACATTGTCCGTTACATGGCTTCTAGTCTGCGGGGCGAATTCTGGCCCATTCTTCAGCTTGATCACTGGGTCTTGGCGCCACAGGGCCAGCTGAATGTACTGTGGACGGGTGAGTAGTGACCCTCCCTACTGATGACACCGATCTTGTCTTGTTCTCTTGTCTTTCTCAGAGCCATGATACGCCTTACTGCTGGTATATCGTTGTCGTAATTCGTGGGCTCTGTGATCGAGAAATGATCGGCTACTGCCAAAGGTAGTATCCTCAGTAAAGCCTTGAATACTATTTTCTTTCTCTGAGCTGGGGTCTCGTCAAGGAAAGCAGTTATGGCCAGTTGAGTCAACTGGTTTATGGTGGCGTCCAAATGACCTGAATACTTAACTTCGTGGAAATAACGGGCTGCTATTGTTTGACCAAGGACTGGGTTGGTAGCTACTTTAGTGTAACTCTCAAACTGTTCCCAGGTTAACCCGGGCATATTGTCACGCACATACCGTGACACCTTTGCTGCGTATTTTCCTAACTTCATCACTACAGTATATATCTTCGATGAGTCATCGATCTCGAACGTCATGTCCAGGACCGGATTGACTATTTCCAAATAGGTATTAATATCATACTCTCTGGCTTGAATGCCGAAATATCGAGAATTTTAGTTGCCATGATGAATGTTGTGTGTGATGCTGATTGAGTAGTAACAAAGTTTATCAATACAAACACAAGTAAAGCTGATATGCCGTATCGAGACACCGCTGCCACCAATGTAATGCCGGGTTGTAATACAACTCGCTTCAGTATTATCTCTTTATTAATCCGGGCTTCGGATACTTAGATTTGGAATATGCTCAACAGGAACACATCGAACTTTGTGAATATGATAGGTATTTACTCAATCGGGCAATCAACAACACAATAATAACACAGGATAGATTACACTCGTATTTATTCAATTGACATAAAATACATAGTATAGGGGTACTAACTCCACTATTATATAGAATAGTAAGTAAGTATATCAATGTGACTTGAGAGAGTTAAATAAGTTCCACTCTATAGTGAATTTCAATTGGTCACTTGCACAGTAATTGAAGAGAGAAAATACGCAATGATGGACAGATACACAATTATACACTAACAAGAATCATTGACAATAATACATATGTGAGCCAAATGTCTAACGCGAAGTATTCTGACAAAAGCAACGTAAGGTATGGAACTTATCGCTCGGTTGCGCATGAGTCTGCGCAGTGGGCAAAAGAAATTACGTCGCGCTCAGGTGAGACTTCAAAAGGTACCGCCCTGGGGACTATAGGTCAGATGGACTGTGATTCCTGAAAATAACAATTCACTTTAATGTGATATAAAATCAGGTACTAAAGATATGAACTTTAGTTGATTCTAGGGGGGAAGATAGTTTAAATCTGAATTCAACTATCTAAGAGTTATTGCAAATAATCTCTCAGACGAGACATGAAAATAATATTAGATCACAGATGAGGTCAAATTACACGGGTTGAGGAAATCATATTCACAGTAAATATAGTGACTGAGTCGGAATAGATAAAATATAATTTAATATAGATTGGAGTCAATTAACCAACTGTTTAAGAAACGCATATTAAATAGAGCTCTAATATAGCTTTACAAAGAGCTATCCTGAATAAGCGTACACGACGAAGTTGCACTTAGGAAATACCATGTAGGCTTATGATGGCATAAAAAGGAGTTTTTAATAAATTAACAAATTCCTAAAAGAACGCAGAATTATGTAGCATTGTATTATAACTTAAACAATGGTTATAATAAATGAATTACTAGTAAAAGTAATAATATGATCAATAGCCAAATATTAGGCGAAATTGATCAAGCAATGTACAATCTGAATTCCTAGATTGGTGTTGAAAGAATTACATGACCCGAGTAACGTATATCATTAGATTATTCACAAGAACTAATAGAGATCAGGTATCTTGACAAATGAATTCATTCTAATTCAACAGAAAGGGTTCTTTACTTTCGAGGGGGGGAAAATAGTATGATAAGTATTCTCTGGCGATAATCATACAGATAATATAATCCTGAATTGGGCGTAGGTTTTAGGTATATTATTTTTAAGAAGAGAATGTGTTCATGTTATACACTTCACTTCGACTTGGATACACAAAGAATAATAACACATAGGAGTAAAATCTGTGAGCATTCAACTAAGTAACGTGTAAAAATGACTATGTAACATACGTACAATCAAGGGTCTGAAGGATTAAAAATAATTTTTTTTTTTTTTTTTTTTTTTTTTTTTTTTTTTTTCTATATTCCAACTTACTTCCTCTCGGGCATAGGCTGAGAGCCTTAACATTCACCGCTTTACAATGAACAGTGAAGCCCGTGAGGTCTTGTTCCAGTCTAGGGAGTGAGACATGTGAAGCACGTAGAGCACAACGAGCACCTGCCATCTTGCCTTCACATGAGGCACGGTGCTCACTCATGACCCGAAACGACCCCATCTCTGAAGCCATCTCGTTCCCGTGCTTCACTGTCTCACCCACTACACTCGGACTCTCACACTTACACACACACAACGCCACCTGTTGAGCAGATAACTCATCTTAACAATATCTCGTACTTATTGAATCACTGCACGGATCAAAGTTATATAAACCTTACACGGGTATTAGAGGGTCAAGATATATCTTAGGCACAGATCTATAATTAAATGAAATAGAATACTCGCATATTATATGTTACCTTCACAACAATAGCCACAACTTATAACACACAGAGACACTTAGGGTATGGGGTAGAGGTAGCCATGAACGAGAATCTGGACAACGTAGGATTCGTGGTTCTGCTTAGCTGGACGTAATGGGGAACTGCCTCTCTCACGGGTACAGGGGAAGTTGGTTCCGGGCTCCTCTACACACTCTCGTTCTGGATGAGTCTCAATACCAATGTCTACCACAACGGCCTAACCAGTGGAAGATAGCAATCGTATTTGCTAACTTCCTTCAATTTCAGTCAGACTATATTCGGTTTATTTTTAGAACTCAATTTGTTCTATTTCGAGATAATAGGGACATGTGGATTTTTTTTTTTTTTTTTTTAAGAGACAATGAACGGAGGAAGGAAAAACACAGATAAAACAAAAAGGTCCATGTGCCTAAAGGCATCCTCCATTCATAAAATGTTTGTAACAACTGGATTTAAACATTTGTTGATTGTAAGTTTGTGGAAAGCAATTCGAGGGAAGTGAATTCCAAAGAGTAGTAGCTCTGGGGATAAATGAATTCTGATAAGCAGAAGTTCTACATTGTGGAGGAGAAAGTGTAAATTCATGGGCGCTCTCAGCTGCCCTAGTTCTACGGGGAAAGATGTGGAGAGGCGGCACAATTGAAGCAAGTTCCTCGGAACAATTGCTGTGAAAATATCTGTAGAATAATGCAAGGGATGCAACGTTTCTTCGTATGGCTAATGTAGGAAGGTCCTGTGTGATTGCAGGGTTATTGATTAATCTAATAGCTTTATTTTGAATTTTGTCCAACTGCCTCAATGCAACCACTCCACTTCCACCCCACAGAGGTGAACAGTAATCCATCTGAGAGCGCACATGACTTTTATATATTACGGCCAACTGCTCGTCAGTGAAGAATTCTCGAACTCTGTACAGGAGTCCCAGTTTTTTAGAGGCATTCTTAGCAATGCTTCTAACATAATGTGTCCAGCTCAAGTTAGTAGTTAATGTTACACCGAGAATGTCAATACTAGGGGAAGTGGGAATATTTACATCATTAAAAAATATATGGGAGTCAGTGAGATTCTGTCGGTTAGAAAATTGAATGTACTTGGTTTTCTGTGCATTAAAGGAAACTAGATTCTCTTGTCCCCATTCATTAATTCTAGAAAGGTCCTGGTTCAGAGAAATTGCAGTGTTTATTTTTGAATTTATAAGATCGGGTTGGGTGAAAGAATTGGTAAATGTGAAGGAACTGTGGAGTGTTGAGTCATCTGCGTAGGAATGTATTGGATTATGAGTGGTAGATATGAGATCATTGATATGAATGAGGAACAGAGTTGGGGCCAAAACTGATCCCTGGGGAACACCAGCATTTATTGAGTGAAATTGAGAATAAAGGCCATCTACCATTACACGTATTTTTCTGTTATGAAGATAAGAAGAAATTAGTGGAACTAATGATGCAAGGCCGTAGTGTGACATCTTCGACAATAAGGATTGATGCCAGACTCTATCAAATGCCTTTGATATATCCAGTGCTATTGTATGTGTTTCACCATGTTGGTCTGTAGCTTGGTTGATTTGATGCGTAAGAAGGCAAAGAATGTCTGCAGTTGATCGACATCGTCTAAAACCATATTGCCTATCACTGATTAATTTATTATTCTCCAGATGCTTAATTATGTGATTATTTAATATAATTTCAAAAACTTTGCCAAGAGTGGAAGTTATAGCTATTGGTCTGTAGTTTGATGGATCTGAAGAGGCACCTTTTTTAGGAACTGGATGGATGTTTGCTTCTTTCCAGGGTACTGGGAAGCATGAGGTATGAGTACACAGAAGGAAAAATTTTGCCAATACAGGAGCGAGCACCAAGGAGCAATTCTTAAGTACTATTGGAGGAATTTCATCTGGACCAGGAGCCTTATCTACTGAGAGATTCTGCAAAATAGTTTTGACATACATGTCTGGTGTGGATCTTAAGTGAGGGAATTTCAGGTGAATTAAAATTAAGTACAGGGACATCTTGATTTATTTCATCTAAGGTTGAGTTGGTGGAGAAAATATCTGCAAGAAGGTTAGGATATTATTGTTTATGCTATTGTGAAGGTAATTCTTAATCTAAAAATACACTGAAGTTATTTATATAAACACAAGGAGATTCTCGATCTCTCAATATTACCCTCTTTGTTTCACAGGGTTGTATGGCTGCATAATTAATGATTTTCTGTTCATCATGATATCTGGCTTTTCCTAGTCTACAGGCCATATGTTTATTCCTGATCACTTCATTTGCACTATTCCCAGTCTTCCTGTGATGTACTGTAGAGGGGGTTTTGGGGTTCTCATCTCTGCAGATATTTCAATGGGTTTTGGTGAGGAACTTGCATAAAATATTCCTCACTGTATTGCAAATCTAGCTGGAACTGGGTACACGCCTTGGTCGTTTGTCTCTGGTCCTGCCATTGGTTGAGCAGGGATCCCTGTGATTGGTCCGGACTCGAACTCCTTTTTCGGGCAGACTGACCTAAACTCCCGGGGATTAGAGCATGGGTAGATCTGGTAAAAGGGGAAGGCTGACCTATACTCTGAAGGATTAGAGCATGGGTAGGTCTGGAAAAATAGGCAGACTGATCTACTTTGGCAGGTGTTGAAGCATGGGAAACTGGTTGTGTTCTATTTCCTCTCTCCTTCTCTTGATGTTGTCCTCTCCTGGTCTTCTTGATTTCCTTAATGGCAGCTATTCTGGTTCTGGTAGGCTGCTCCTTTCCCAGCATGATCAAGGTGTCTACTCTCACAGCCTTGTCCCTGTTTTCCAACCCCGTCATCTCAATTACATTATTTATTGAGCAATAATGTTTGCTTTTACTTGGAATTAAAAAACATTTTTCACACCCATTCCAATTGTGTCATGAACATTTAATTATCATCAATAGTTATTTTTATTTGAATAGAATAAAGATTTCCTTGGGCGAAAAAAAACATTATACATGCGCAACCATAATATAAGGGCAAAGGGGAAAGAGGAGTGTGTGGTAACCACCGAGGAATATGTCTTCTAAGCGTAGTAGGGAAGGTATACAGTAGGGTAGTGATTGAGAGAGTGAGAGTGAGAACGGAGAAATGGATAGGCGACGAGCAGGGAGGTTTTAGGAAGGGAAGAGGATGTGTAGATCAGATTTTTACCCTGAATTGTGTTGTGGAGAAGTATCTGGAGAAGAAACAAAAGGTGTATGTTGCCTTTATGGACTTGGAGAAGGCCTATGACAGAGTGGATAGAGAAGGTTTGTGGAAAGTACTTAGAATATACGGAGTAGAGGGCAAGTTGCTGAAAGCAGTGAAGAGCATGTATGAGGGTGCAAAGGCGGCAGTACGTGTGGAGAGTGAGCAGAGCGAGTTCTTTGACCTGAATGTTGGTTTGAAACAGGGGTGTGTGATGTCCCCGTGGTTGTTTACTGTATATATGGATGGAGTTATGAAAGAAATACTATCAAGAGCAGTGGATGTTGGTGTATCGCTGAAAAGGGAGGGAATTGAGTGGAAGCTACCTATACTGCTGTTTGCGGATGATACAGTTCTGATGAGTGATAATGAATGGGAGTTGCAGGGTCTGGTAAATGAGTTTGGAACAGTGTGCGAAAACGGAATTTGAAGGTAAATACGGGGAAGAGCAAGGTTATGGTCTTCGAAAGGGGTGAAGTCACAGAGTGTGAGGTGAAGCTGAACGGTCAGTCTATGGAGATCGTCAACTCTTTTAAGTATCTGGGCAGTGTGTTGAGTAAAGATGGGACTATGGATGAAGAGGTGCGGGAGAGGGGTACAACAGGGGAAGAGGGTTGTAGGAACGCTAAAAGCAGTAACAAGAAATAGGGTGGTCAGTATGGAAGTGAAGAAGTCCTTGCATGACAGTGTGGTAATCCCGACACTGACTTACGGAAGCGAAGCATGGACGTTGGTTGAGAGACTCAGACCAAGAGTGAGAGCAGTGGAAATGAATTACTTAAGGAGTGCGTGCGGAGTTACATGGAGGGATAGACAGGGCTAATGAGGAAGTAAGAAGGAGGTGTGGTGTGGAGGTAGATGTGCTGGAAAGTGTGAAAAGGAACAACTGAGATGGTTCGGCCATATGGAACGTATGGAAAGCGAGAGAATGACTAAGAGGGTGTACGAGAGCGAGGTGGAGGGACAGAGGGGGAGAGGTAGACCGAATATGAGGTGGAAGGATGGAGTGAGGAACTACATGAACGAAGGCGGTGCTGGTTGGGGGGAGGGGCGTCGACTGACTGGGGACAGAGGTGCATGGGGGCGGTTCGTTCGTGGCCACCCCTTCGGGGATCACGGCGTCAGGCAATAGATAGATAGATAGAACCATAATATTCATTATACAACGATTTTCAGCAACAATAATTGCGTTTAGTACATTCTACTTTATTATTATAGTAAGAGGAAAGGTTGATCTACAATATTTCTTTAGCAAAACCCACAACAAAAATAGATTTTTATTGATAAATCTGCTGTGGACGAAAAACAAAAAACAATTGTACATCCTTTCAATTTACACCATCATGCATGAAATTTATTATAGACGACAATTATGTTTTATGTATGCTAGGAAAGGTAATTTTCACAAACATTCCCAAATTACAATTATAATTTGTTTATCGTCAATAGTATATTTTAGTTAATAAAATAGCAACATTTTATAAGCTCCCGTTTATCGGACTCGTACGACGTTCATTGTTAATGGTGTATTTTGTTTTAAGATGTCTTAGAACTATAAATTATAGTGATACGTATAGCTAGTAATCTGAAGAAGACATTAAACAAACCCGAGGTCCCTCTTCCTAGTATTTGATTATGTACGATTATTTACACATCGCCAATCGTTAGACAAGAATTATAGCAATAATAAGGGTTTCATGTTGAAACCAGTCATACCATACACTGATATCAACTTACACTCCCCAACCCAAGAGTGAAACGATACTCCCAATTGTTCTTCTATTCAACAGCTGAGGTCTGGAACTCTCTCCCTGAATCCATTTTCCCTCATCCTATGACTAAAATTGCTTCAAACTCAATCTGTCCAGACATTTTGGCTCGAACATTCCTTGATTTTGGCCCTGTCACGCTTTCAACTTGTTATACCAGGGTTTTTACCAGGTTTAGATTAGATTAGGTAGGTACTACTTAACTGGAGAATTCAAAATCACACAACACATTCACAGAAGAAACAAAGGATAACACATAACACTGAGTACATTTATGAACAGTGTTATTTATAATACTCCAAAAGTTAACAATACTAATGCATATACGTGAACAAATAGTTAAAACATAAATATGCCGAGCACGGGCAAGGATCCGCAATGAGACTAGGAATATATTAGCTGTATCTCTCTTGAATTTTCTCGCACAATATATAGGAACTGTCATCAGAACCTGGTTCAAAATCAGAGTACAAATGCGGGACTCTGTCAGAGAAAACAATCCTCTTTCGCATTGAGGAATTAATTCAGAGTCTAAATGATGCAAATGAAATAGAGTTTAAATTGAGGGACTCTGTAGTTTTAGCTCTTCACCTTGTCGCACTGGTACACAAATAATCAGAGCTAATATTTGTGGACTCTAGCTTATTAGGACACCTATCGCACTGGTGTAATTTTGGCAGAGTTGATGCTTGGGGAGTCTGTCGTGTTTAGCTTGTTTCACCTTTTTTACTGGTGCATCATTATGTGTGAGTTTTCAACATTTGCTCCTAGACTAACACTTGGAGTTGGAGTATGTGATGAGATGAGAAAACAGCTGGTTGGTCTTCTAGTTCTCCGTTGGGGCGTTCAGGTGTGCCTGCCGTGTGGATGAGTAGTTTGGAATACAGATGGATTAGCAGGTTTTGGGTCTTAAATGATAGTTCCTTGATGTAATGACATTGGGCACTTTCATCGGACTAATGCGAGTAATTTAGCTAGGACATGTCTTGGGACTAGAGGTACTCGTCTATCCTGACCGTTATGCTAATCGGTGATGAAGTTCCGTTTCGGTACTCTTGACTTTGGGTCTTTAATTATGTTGTCTCTAGTGTCATGACACAGTGACAACGTATCGGGCTAACGCGAAGAGATGGTAAGTTCAGGAACTTACTAATTTCACTTGATCTGCCACTGATCATTACAGGAGGTTCAAAGAACTCAGGGGCGGTGTTGAAACCTTTTAATTGTAAGTGTCCTTGACCATGGCGTCGGACAGATACACTAAGAACTTTTATATGTCGAGTGCCGGTATTAGTGGTATCTCGCAAAGCCTTAAACTAGTCGAATGACCTTTACCATGGCACGTATCTTTCTATAGCTTTAAAGTGCGGTTTTATTAAAAGAAGTAAAGTGGGGACATGTCCGGGGATTATACTTCTGATACCAAAAGTGCAGCCTATTAGGGATCTTATTATTAGTCACTATACCATGACTCTCCTCTCACTCTACTGACCAACCTGGTGAACAAGCCTACATCTTTTCTATCATAAATGACCTAGAGCAGCTGGTCCAGCAAACCCACCCATATCCCGAATCGCTTCGGAGATCGGCCCAACATTCTTGACTTATTTCTGACTGCTAACCCTTCTTCTTATACTGTCAATCTTTTCTCCCCTTTTGGCTCCTCCGACCATAAACTTATCTACGTCACCTGTCCTATCTCTTCAGTACGGCCATCCGATCCTCCCAGCCGGCGGCGCTTGTGGCACTTTGGCGCTGCCGACTGGGAGGCTCTCCGGCAGTACTTCTTTGATTTCCCATGGCATGACTTTTGCTTCCGTGGCCGAAGACCCTCGGAGAGTGCTGAACGCGTTACCGAGGTAATCCTCTCGGGAATGCAAGCGTACATTCCATTTTCTTTCTCTCAGTCTAATTTTTAAAAATCTTGGTTTACTCACGCTTGTTCTACTGCTGTCCACAACAAGGAGGAAGAATTCAAACGATACCGACGCCTTAAAACTCAAGAATCTCATTCTTCCTATGCTTCTGCCCGGAATCAAGCCAAATCTGTTCTTCGACTTGCCAAGCATTCTTTCATCAATAATTAATGCACTGAACTATCCAGCTCTAGCTCTTCCCAAGCTTTCTGGCATCTTGCCAAAAACCTCTCAAACAACTTTTCTTCCTCGCCTTTCCCTCCCCTTGTCCACTCTAATGGCACAACCATCACTTCTTCCTCTGACAAAGCTGAACTATTTGCTCAAACTTTTGCCAGAAACTCTACCTTGGATGATTCCGGTGCTATTCCTCCCTCTCCACCCCCCTCTCTCCTACTTATGCCTAATATCCTAATCTCTTCTAGAGATGTACTTTCTACCCTCTCTGGGCTTAATACTAAGAAGGCGTACGGTCCGGAAGGTGTTCCTCCTGTTGTACTTAAAAACTGTGCTTCCGTGCTGACCCCCTGCCTAGGCAAACTCTTTCGTCTCTGTCTCTCCTCTAACGTCTTTCCTTCTTGCTGGAAGTTTGCTCTCATTCAACCTGTTCCAAAGAAGGTTGACCGCTCTCAACCCTCCAACTATCGTCCAATTGCTCTCATCGCTTGTATCTCTAAAGTTTTTGAAACTCTTCTTGCTTCCAAATTTCTGAAGCATTTCTCTTCTCATAATCTGCTCTCAGATCGCCAGTATGGCTTCCTTAACACCTTATTGGCGGGCTAGGCGGTCTATTTGACCGTACCGCACAGCTTTTTTTTTTTACCCTACATAGGGTTGTTTATGTGATCATTTTCATGCCTAAATAAGACCCAGAGCGTAAAACAAAAATATATTCCTGAAAGGGCGTAAACAGAGCTTTCCAATGACACCCGAAACATCCTTGTACAACCATTGGTTTTCTTGCAACGATCGTGCAACACGAGTGCAAAAACCCTGAAATAAGGTAATTTCCTTACATAATTCCCTGTGTAGCGAGTGAGAAAGGATGGGGGAAAGTAGAATACAGTTCAGTATGTTTACGGTGGTCGTGGGGAGCGGTCATAGGGTTGCTACGCTCGTCCCACCGCTCAGCTCTCTCTCTCAGCAACATTACGTGCTGAAAATGGCGCTCGACAGATGTCGCGCGCCGCCACTTAGGCCAGATTTATTTCATTCGACATATGTTGCGCGCCGCCAGTTAGGGGTTCAGGGTCGCTCTACTGGTGATCTTCTTTCATATCTTACTAACTCTTGGTCATCCAACTTTTGGGACTTCGGTGAAACTTTTTCTGTTGCACTAGACATATTGAAGGCCTTCGATAGAGTCTGGCACAAATCTTTAATTTCCAAACAACCCTCGTTCGGTTTCTGTCCCTCCATCTGTGCCTTTGTCTCTAATTTCCTTTCCGGCCGTTCCATAGCTGCGGTTGTGGACGGCCATCGTTCATTTCCTCATCCTATCAATTCCGGTATTCCTCAGGGTTCTGTCCTATCTCCTATTCTCTTTCTAATTTTCATTAATTATCTTGTCAACTGTACATCCAGTCCCATCCATTCATATGCAGACAACTCTACTTTACACCACTCAATTAGTTTTCCAGAACGCCCCAGCCAACAGTCCCTCAAAAGTAAAACGTAATGAATCCATAAAATGCTCATCTTCTGATCTAGCTACTATTTCCAATTGGGGTAGAGAAAACCTTGTTGCATTTAATGCTTCCAAAACTCAATTTATCCATCTTACTACCCGTTAGGAACCTCCAGAGGACTATCTCTATTCTTCAACAATACAAAAATCAACCTTCATCTTCCCTCAATGTTCTCGGTGTCTCTTTTTCTTCTGCTCACACTTGGAAAGGACCATATTACCAGTCTCGCTTAGGCAGCCTCCCAGAAGCTGGGTGTGCTCAACCGCCTCAAGTGGTTCTTTACACCTGCGCAGCTTCTTGCTCTGTACAGGGGGCACGTGCGTCCTTCTATTGAGTATTGTTCACATGTGTGGGGAGGATCCTCTCACACCGCACTCCTAGATAAAGTAGAAAGGAAAGCCTTTCGTATCATTAACTCCCGTCCACTCACCAACTCTCTGCAATCTCTCTCTCTTCGCTGCAATGTTGCATCTCTCTCACTATTCTAATGCTACTACAATAATCAGTGTTCCTCGGGGCTTTCCCAGTGTATACCACCTCCTCTACGTAGGGTACGTAGTACCCGCCTTGCAACACAATCCCACCCCTACTCTGTGCAACTCTCCAACCCAAGAGTGAAACACTATTCTTAGAGTTTCTTCTATTCAACCGCTGAGCTCTGGAACTCTCTCCCAGAATCAGTCTTTCCCTCTTCCTATGACTTAAATTGCTTCAAACTCTGTGTGTCCAGGCATTTTAGCTCGAACGTCCCTTGACTTCGGCCCTGTCACTCTTTGAAATCTGGGGAGGCACTCGCTGCAGGCAGTTATGCCTTTTGTGTCCCTCATTCACATAGATTTTTTTTTTTTATAATAGCAATTCCTCAATAGGTAAAAGAACTCCTCAGACCTCGAAAGATATTCACCATGGCTTCAATTCTTTCCTTTAATGGGAGGTTAATTTTAGGACTCGATTGCTAACATGTTAACAAATCAAGCCCTAGAATTGCTTGCCTTATTCAGGTTTTCGTTGGAGTATTGACGACTTCAGCTGAGATGTCCCGGGGCAGGTGTGCAGAGGTCAAAAGGTGATAGGTCCAGGGGGGCGTATTCCGGGGGAATAGGAGGACCCTTCAGAAGTTTGCGGGCAGGTGAGTCAACTTCTTGGCAGAAGAGGGGCGTAAGTGTCCCTTCTTAATGTGGCAATATTGGTCCTTCTGTCCCTGACTTTACACTATCTTCTTTCTGGGAGCCTCGTGGTGTTGTTGTGCTGTGGTGATGGTCTTGCCTGGTGTTGTTGGTATATCTGGTGTGATGGTGGCCATTTTGGTGTCAGGTAGTGATGTACAGGATTTGTTTGAGCGGCTAGATGTGATGGGTTTAGTTTTGATGTTATTTCCTACACATGGTTTTATCTTCGTGGTGATTCTCGGTGCTGAGGATGGATTTTTCTTCTCGGTGTGTAGGTTCTGTTTTGCGTGTTTATTTCGGCCTTCTTTGTTGGAGACGTGGGGTAATTTAGGTATCCTGGCCATAGCGTTGATCTTGTTCTTTGTATTTCTCTCCTTCGTTGTAGTTATTTCTGCTTTACTTATTCCTTCTTCTTTCCTACTCCATTTTCCTTGCTGTGCTTGACTGTGGATATTATTTGTTTTGGTCTCCTCTTCTTCGGCTTGTTTCCTTTTATTTGTCATGGGGGTCTTCGCAAATCTGGTTATTTTACAACACTTGGGGAGGCACACGTCACAGGCAGTTTTGCATTTTGTCTCCCTCATCCAGATACAAAAAAAAAAAAAAAAAAAAAAAATGTATATATATATACGGCCAGATCTTTGTATGTCACTTCTTATCTCTTTCACTCCAATCGCTGGCTGGCTGGCAGGTTGTACTTTTTATATTGGCTTCTTTCTTTGTCATCGCCCACACTTTTGATGGATATTCTCTCTCTCTCTCTTTCTGAACTTTGTGCTTATTACGTTGCTTTATTTATGATTAATGTTGTACGTTTTACTTTGATATATATATATATCCCTACATTTTATTTAAAATGTTACTGGTAGTATTTGTGATATATTGATTGTTATGTGGCACAGTGATTATCGGAAATGATCATACTGGAAATACTATGTAGCATTACTATTCTAAGTAGAAAGAAAGGCCTCTCGTATCATTAACTCCCGTCCACTCACCAACTCTCTGCAATCTCTCTCTCCGCAGCAATGTTGCATCTCTCTCGCTATTATATCGCTACTATAATAATCATTGTTCCTCAGAGCTCTCCTAGTGTATACCACCTCCTCTACGTAGGGCACGTGGTACCCGTCTTGCAACAAAATCCCACCCTTACTCTGTGCAACTCTCCAACCCAAGAGTGAAACGTTGCACTCAGTTTTTCTTCTATTGGAGTCACTCGCTACAGGCAGTTCTGCCTTTTGTCTCCGTCACTCACATAGAAACAAAAATTCACATTTCCTCCACTTTTGTAATATCAATTTACTTCAAACAAATATGTTACCATCCCGTAGTGTACTTCACACACAATAAAGAAAAACAGAAGAGAGAGAGAGAGAATACAAAGGAGTACAAAGGGAGTACAAAGGAAATCAAGCAACAAAAGGTCTAGTGACCATTCTAGGCTGCTTGTCCTCCAAAACACTGAGGATCAAGTGTCCAAACAGTGGTTTAGAGTGGGTAAGGGAACATTGGAAAGGGAACTACTGCCCGAGAACTAATGTCCGTGGCAGGATTAGGAAGTTAGTACGGGACAGATTGGTTAGTAACTGAGGGGGGGATAAAATAAAGTTATTCATTTACAAACGCAGTCAGTCGCGGGTTTGATGCGAGATATTTGTCTAGGCGGAGGAGTTTAAATGAATCAACGGTGCTGCAGTCTATAACGTCTCGGGGAAGCCCATTCCACAAGTTGACAACTCAATTGAAGAAGAAATTCTTAGATTCGTGTGAGTTAAAAGATTTACCAATAATTTTGCAACCGTTTCCCCGCGTGTAATTAGATTAGTCGATAGTGAAGTACTTACTACAGTTCATATTGTCGATGCCTTTGATGATTTTGAACACTTGAATTAAGTCACCTCTTAATCTGCGCTGGGTTAATGGAAATAGATTTAATTCTCTAAGACGCTCTTCGTATTGTTTGTTCTTTAGGCTAGGTAATTTTGGTAACTCTACGTTGAACTCGTTCTAGCTTGTCTATATCGTTTGGTAATAAGGGCACCAGGATTGAACGCAGTATTCCAGAAGAGGGCGGACTAAGGAATTGTAAAGGGTAGGATAAACTTCTTTGGATTTATGCTCAAATGACCTGCCTATAAAGACAATTATTTTGTTTGCCTTCTTAACAACTTCTGAACACAGTTGACTCGGTTTTAGGTTACTCGATATTGTTACTCCCAGATCGGTTTCTCTGTTTACATTCTTAAGCTGAGTGCCATTCATCGAATAGTTTGCTTTCTCATTTAGGTATCCGATATTTAGTACTTTACATTTATCCGCATTGAAACTCATTTGCCAAATTTGGGCCCAACATGACAATTTATCTAGATTGTGTTGCATATCGTCAACTTGTTCTTTTGAGAGTACGCTATTTGCAATTTTTGTATCGTCAGCAAATTTTGAGATTGTACAGGTGAGACCCTCATCTATGTCGGTGATGTAAATTAGAAAGATAATTGGTCCTAGTACCTATCCCTGGGGTACCCCGCTACTTACATTGGTCCATTTAGATGCCTTACCGTTTATGACTACTCTTTGCTTTCTGTCGCTGAGCCAATTTTCTATCCATTTCAACACACCGTCTTGTATTCCATGCGCTTTTAGTTTTAGCAGTAAACGTTTGTGGGGAACTTTGTCAAAGGCCTTTTGAAAATCAAGGGATATAATATCTACAGCTTTACTCTCATCGTAGAGGTTGAGGATATCGTGGAAGAGGTCTAAGAGGTTTGTTAAACAGGAACGTTTTTTACGAAAGCCATGTTGAGTATCTTTAAGTAAGTTATTTGCCTCTAAGTGATTTACGAGTCTGTCTCTTATGACCGTTTCTAGCATTTTACATACAATTGAGGTTAAGCTAATTGGACGATAGTTTGGTAGGGATTTGCTGCCTTTTTTTAATATCGGTGTTACGTTGGCTAGCTTCCACTGATCAGGCATAGTCCCAGACTGCAAGGATTCATTGAATAGCATTGTCAGTGGTTGGAGAGCTCATCCTTAGCTTCCTTTAGAACTCTAGGCGAGATTGTATCAGGTCCAGGCGTTTTATTTATTCTAAACAATTCAATACTTTCTCTCTCTGTAACGGTGATATTGCTTAGAACATCTGAATTATCAATCTGAATCGGCGATGGTGTAGGGATATCACTGAGGTCTTCGGTTGTAAAAACTGATGCAAAGAAGGTATTGAGGGCATTACTCATTTGTACTTCGTCTTTGGTGTATTCTCCATTTTCATCGACTAACGGTCCAACAGTTGAAGTAACTACTTTTTTCTTTCTGATATAAGTATAGAATTCTTTCGGGTTTGTTTTACTTTGATTCACAACATGTAACTCCAGGGTCTTTTTACTTTGCTTAATTAACTTTTTGGCTTTGCGTCGTAGCTCTACAAATTTCACCCGTTCTTCGTCATTTTGTGAGGATTTTAATCTATCATTAGCACATTTTTTAGCAAGCAGACAGTCTGAAATATTTATTCCACCATTTGGGCTTATCAGTATGGC